>OY728166.1:534980362-535287018 GCA_963277665.1 Viscum album
TACCATCTCACAAAGCGATGTGATTCGTTCACACTTTACATGGAAGGTATTAAGGATAATTTTAATGAAAATATGTGATATATATAACATAAAAATGATTATATAATGATAATATATCATTTTATTTCTTTATTTATATCTTATATGAAAATGGAAACAATTTTCATGCGTACGTATGACATACTGTCTCCATAAATAGCGTATTTCATTCTCTATCACTAAATTTTGTGGATTAGTATAAATACATATATAAAGAATTTATATGATATTTATATCATGGTTAAAATTATATAAATGATGAAATAATGATCAAAGTATTAGGACCAAAAATAACAAATCAAAACATATACAAAAAACAAAGCTATTATTACTCAGAACGTAACTTTAACCTGGAATTGTTAATAAACAGGTAATAAAAGGTTACTATAAAATCACATATGGTATGGTATATATAAATATTGTTCTATAATATATTTATAGTAAACATATATGTATTATAAAGGAGGTTTTAATGTGTTCGATGGTAGTAAATACTTAAGGTAATGTATTTTTATCTCAATTTTCCTTCTTTGAGATACATGTTATGTTATGAACATATATTCTTTCATGAGGTGTATAGATAGCCCATTTGACATATAATATTATGAATTTTTTTATATTCATGATATTTTAAATTCCATTATCATGTCCCAACCCTAATCAGGGATCGATCCGTAACTATCCCAAGCCCGCCTCCAAAGGCCAAGGGCCTGTGACCAGCACTGAAGGAAAAACTAACACAAGGAGTCCATTTACTAGAAAATTGTATGTATACACACAAACAAATCAATGTATAAGTGAAGAGGAATAAAATTAAAATATTCAAAAATACTAGGGGAATAACCATGCATGTAAAACCTTTGAAAAATATAAGATTACGGTAGTTCAAACTGAGAAGTAAAGAGGAAATATTCACACCCAGCCAGAAATATGTCCCAACCTGAAAAAACTGGAAAGTAAACAACTGAGAGAGCCCAGTTCCTAATCTCCAAGATACTACCACCATACATGATCCAATGTAACTTGTATCTATAATCTCCCATGTAAGCACCACTGACCTGTCTTTCATCTATATAAGACATGACACATGTGGGTAAAGCTCATGCAGGGATGAGTATATACAGACCCAACAGGACTCCACAAAAGATGAAGGTAAAATAATAAGAGGTATAATAAAAAATAGAAATATGGTAGATAGTAAATAGGATGCAGCTCAACCCAAATAAATATAAACAGTAACCTCATCCAATAAAAAGGGGCTCAATACAATGTGTAGATAGACTACACATTGAGTCTTTTCCACCCATAGTAGGAGAGTAAACTCATACAACCATAAGAAGACAAAAACAAAACGCATGTAGAATAAATCACACATATTAAAAACCCATGGTAGGTGAGTATCCAAACCCAAAAGGCATGGATATAGATGTATATAAATTCTTAGTCAAAAGAATCCCAAAAAAGAGAGAAATGAGATCTCTATCTCACATCTTAACCCAGAAAAATAGTCACCAATAGTTCCAAAGGTATTAACAATGTTTCCCATTATCTCACATGTTTTCCTAGCAGAAACCATCCATGTAAAGACACACCTTGTAAATATACCACATATTCAAGGGGCTACAATCTATAGTTATAAGACCCATGCCATAGTATAATAAGAGGGTTCCACTCAGGGGATATATAGAGGTCCCATAACATGCCCAGTAGGAGGGTTCCACTCTAATGGTTGATAAAGGACATGTGCCCTACCCATCACGAGGGTTCCAATATGATGGTTGATAGAGGACCCATTCCCTACCTAGAATGAGGGTTCCACTCTAATGGTAGAGGACCCATGCCTAACTCAGTTGCAGGGTTCCACTATGATGGTAGAGGACCCATGCCCAACCCAGCTAGAGGGTTACACTCTAGAATCCTGTAGAGGGCCATACCCCACCCAACTAGAGGGTTACACTCTATTTATTGAGGACCCATGCCTAGATTATCTAGAGGGTTCCACTCAGAACACCTATGGTGATCTTGCATGATCACTATTATTTTCGAGCATTTCCTAAACAAATTCCATGCATGGAACATCTCACATCATACCCCACAATCCACAACTAAGGTCACCATCATGTTCTACATAAAAAAACACACAATATAAGCTACTTGAAAACCAAAACTAGAGTCCAAACAAAGTATATATGAGAGATTGAAGTTTCCTTGAAAGGAACTAAGGGGTACACAACCTGTGAGGGGACCCATACAGTGCATGGTCCCACTTCATCACCTGTCTGTGTCCCATGAGGTACATGGATCACCTATCATGTAGGTTTATATAGTGTTTTGGGGATATACATGGCATGACCATGCCACTCGGGGTCCCTCCCATGTGTGTGACCATGTCTGTGTATCCATCCTGTGTCTATATATTTTACCCCATGTACGTGTATTTTTATACATGACCATGTTCCTGGTCATATACTCTAACACCAGGTCCTTTCCGTGTACTCTGACACATGGATTGTCCACCCTGGGAAGTGATACATGGTGTATAGAGAGTATACATAGTGTTCCATCCTTAAAAATTTCCGAAACCCTAGTAACCACAGCATATGGCCTGACATGTCATGTGTTTTTCAAACTACATGGAGTGTAGTTGATATTTTTTTTCATAAATCCATATTTATTCTCTGTACGCTATATTTGGATTCATACCTTCAAATATATCCTCTTAATTACTTTAAATCAATGGATCTAGTCTCCATTCATTGTTTTTGTCCATCTAGTGGCCATAAATTTGATTTCATCAGTCTTAGGAGGTTCTTCGCACATCCCGGAAGCCTCCAATCTTTCCTCCGTCAAATATTTTTTTCTCTAATCATCAAAATGATCACTCACATCCTAAAATACATCCATAAACACCCCAAGTTTGTCTATCCATCCCTCACATGTGGATTTATCACATCTCCATGGGTCCTATTAGGGTAGGTACCATGGGACCGTGAGGTCCAATCGGTGATGAACACGAAGTAATTGTGGGGGGGGGGAGAAAGGAAAAAAAATTATCAATTTTTTTTCTGATCATTCTTGGACAATGATAAATAAAGGGGATATTTTGGGTTAGAAAACCAATGAATAATCAATTAAACTAATACACATGCTCATGTAAAATTCCGAAATTGGCGCAGATCACAGACGAGGTGATTATTCTCAAAAAATTTAATCAAAATAGGAAAACTCCATGAATTGATGAGTCTTGCATAGAGATTGGATTTTTCTATATCTAATAATGTACTCTTAAATAATCAAAAGAATTAATTGCATTTACTACACTCTAATCTTATCTGATCTATAGTTTTTTATCATCCGATATAATCCACCAATGGAAGGATGAAGGAGAATCTCTGGAATCCTATAAGGGTTTATGCGGCTAACCCTGGAGGATCTCCATAGCAGAAAATTTAAATAAATTATAGTTAGGTTAAAATAATCAATTAATTAATTTAATTAATTAACCAACTAAACGCACCACCAATGGGAGATATGTCTAAACACCCCGCACCGACCTATTTTAGGTCGCGTCTAGGGTAAAAAATGCACTTTGAACTCAACTATGATCACATATTTATTATCCAGGATTTTTTAAGACTTATCCCATTTTATTTAAGAAACTTTGTGTGTGTAATGTAAAATATATTTAATATTTTTATAAAATTAATTCCAGGCACACTAGGCCTCGAAATCACATGTTGTCTTAGCGCTTGACTATGGAAATATATATAAAAATATTTCAAAGTCTTACAAGGAAAAAAACCAGGTCTCTAAATCATTACATCCTTCAATCCTTTCATCATTGAAAATAAAATATAAACAAATAACTTGGGATACTGAGCCAGCATATGGCTATCCCACTCCCAAGATCTCTCTTCCATGTTCTCATGCTTCCATAACAAGTGAACCAAGGGGATGGTCTATCCATATAGGATTCTCTTCTGTAGATCCTCAATCACCACTGGGTGCTCCGCAAAGGTGGATCCATCCTCAATATCTATCTCTCCCCATTTGATGATGTTTGTGGGTTCATGCATGTATCTCCCCAGTTGTGACACATGGAAGATGTCGTGCACCCACCCCAATTGTGGAGGTAGGTCAAGGTGGTAAGAAACCTTGAAAACCCTCTATAAGATCTCAAAAAACCTGAAAAAAACTCAGGAATAGATTTCCTCCCTATATAAATCTCCACAATTCTTATTGTGGGGATACTCTCAATAAAATGTGGTCTATCTTCTCAAATTCAAAGGGCCTACAATGACAATATGCGTAATATTTATTTCTGCTTTGATCTATCCTAATCTGCTCAAAGATGATTTGGACCTTCTTCGTTATCACCTTCACTGTCTCTAGACCTATAAGAGATGTCTCACTGATCTTTTTCCAGCATAAGGGTGACCTGCAGGGTCTCCCATACAAGGCCTCAAATGGTTTCATGCTGATAGTAGAGTGATAGCTATTGTTGTATGTTAATTTTACTAAGTGAAAGTGATCCCCTTCATATCCATCCAATGTTTAACACACAAGACCTCATCATATCCTCTAACACCTAGATAGTGTGCTCAATATTCCCATCTTTATAGGGTTGAAAGGTTGTACTCACCTTCATTTGGGTCCTGAATGCCTTATGAAGGCCTCTCCACAATAATGATGTAAATCTCACATCATTATTGGACACAAACATCAAGGTAACCCCATGAAGGTGAATGATCTCCATATGTATAACTTCCCCAAAATCTCTATTGAACTTTACTCCCTAATAGTAATTAAGTGTACCGATTTCATGAGTCGATCATGTATCACCCATATGGAATCATGTCCATTCACTATACACAGAATCTCTATCACAAATTCCATGGATATTTCATCCCACTTTCACTTAGGGATCACAATGGTCCACAAAAAAACTTCTAGAACCTAGTTCTTAACCTTAACCTATTGATAGGTGAGGCATTAGGAGATGAACTAAACAAAAATTCGTAGCATTACATACCACAAAAATTTCCACTGAAGGTCATTGTACATCTTCCCCACACTGGGATCTATAGTTAGGGGAGAAGTGTAGAACTCTTGCATCTCTTCTTCCCATATCATTACTGGAACCATTTTCTATACCTGAAAAAGGATGATGTGATTAGAATATCCATTTGGTGATTCCCCTATGTATATATGGTCATGTAAGACCTCAGAGTCGATGTATCTTAACTGGGACTCTCTCAGATGCTCGAGAAATGGAAGAGTCAACACCATAGACTGAAGAAAATATTTTCTGTCCTACTCTATCAAGGTTAGCTACAAGGAAGCTAAATTCTCAAAAGCTTCCTACACCAAGAGAGCCTATGAATCCTTATAAGGGAATCTTCCACCATGTTTCCCTTTCTTGGGGTATAAACTATCTCTAAGTCATAGTCCTACAACAACTCTAACCAACACCTCTGTTTAAGGTTCAAGTATCTCTATGTGAATACATACCTGAGACTCTGATGGTATGAGTAAACCACAAAGCACTCCCCTAGAAGATAGTTCTTCTACATCCTGAGGGAGAAGACTACCACTGCCAGCTCTAGGTCATGAGTCACATAGTTCTTGTCGTGGGGTCTCAATTACCTCAACCCGTATGCGATATTTGTCTACCATTTCATCAATACACATCCAAGCCTACCTCTTTATGCATCTTAATACACTATGTACTCTATGTCATCCTTTAGTATTCTCAATATTGGATCACTCATCAGCATCAACCTCAACTCCTCTATGTCCCTCTATCACTACTCATTCCAGGTAAACAGATTCCCTTTCTATGTCAAGGTAGTCAAAAGGGAATCAATTTTGGATAATTCTACTAAAAACATCCTATAGTACCCCTCCAAGACAAGAAAACTCCACACCTCTGACATGCTCTTAGGTGGATCCCAAGAAATAACTACATAAATATTCATTGGGTCCATGGATAAACCATGCTTGGAAATGAAATTCCCCATAAAGTGAACCTCATTAATCCAGAATTGGAACTTCGAGAGCTTCCCATAAAGCTAGTGATCTCAAAGAAATTCTAGAGCCATCATCAAGTGATCTGCATTCTCCTCATCTTTTGTAGAGTAAATGAGTATGTCATCAATGAGGACAACCAAAAAGTAGTCTAAGTACGGCTAAAATATCCCATTCATAAAATCCATAAACACAGTGAGGGAATTCATCACACCTAAGGGCACCGCCAGGAACTCATAGTGTCCATAGCGACATCCGAATGTCAGCATTGAAATATCAACCTTGTAAACCCTCAACCAGTGGTAACCAGATCTAAGATAAATCTTTTTAAACCATCTTTCTCCTTGAAACTAGTCAAAGATGTTGTCAATCCTCAACAATGGGTATTTATTCTTTTTTCATGGTCTGGTTCAGGCGACAATAATCTATAAAAATACGCAATCTCCCATCTACCTTTTTAACGAAAAACACTAGAGTTACCTAGGGGGATACACTGGGCCTAATGAGACCCTTCTCCCAAAGGTCCTCTAACTACAACCACAACTCCTGGAGCTTGTTAGGGGCCATACGATATGTTGTAGAATATATAGGAGTAGTCATGTGATGCAAGTCAATACACAAATCCATCTCTTACCTCGGAGGTAGTCCCAAAATGTCTTCAGGGAAGAAGTCCATAAAATTCTCTTCAACTAAAGAAATCCAGATGCCTGAGGAGCCTAATGCACCAAGGGACACACTTTCCAATTTATCGGTGATGGGATGCTTCCTTTTGATCGCAAAACCCACTCTCCCTTCCATAAGATCTCTCTCAACATAAAAGTAGAATCTTGTTCCATCAGGGTGAAGGCATCTGACTCATCCATGGTGATATTTAATCTAGGATCGGACCATGGATAACAAATCCATACACAAAATAACATCATAGGGTTCCATCATGAAAACTGAAAGGTCCCATGTGAACCTCTATCCAAAAAGTGATAGTTCTCACTATCAGTAGATAAAATATACATAAGAAGTGTTCCCTGTAGGAACCTCAAGATGAAGCGCCTGGGCCAATGCCTCAATTGGGAGCACCATATCTCACACTGGGAGTATAGAGATAAATTAATGATTAAAAAATATATTTACTAATACTAAATAAATAGTATAAAACACATATATCATACCTCTGATCATATCATGTGGCACAGGGTCATAAGACTCCAAATCCTATGAATGTCTATGGCCATGAATGTCGTCTCCCTAAACCTGATGTGGGCCACCTGGTGGTGGTGGTGGTGGAAGGATCTCAGAGTATCTTCCACCACCCAAATCTTCTTATTATCCTATGCCATCTCTAACTCCTTGAGGGCATCCCTACCCTCTCTTGGGAGATCCCTGATCACGTTGTTGTCTCTGTAGTGGCATTCTGTCAGCTACCTGCATGTGATCCTCATCATGTTTGGTCAGTCAGTCACATTCTATGTGACCTTTCCCATCACAAGCATAGCATCGACCCCCTCTAGGATTATTTTGTGCTCTATGTTTTCTCTATGTGGCATGACCAAACACCTAAATCTGTCCATGATAGGTTTTCCTACACCAAGATCCAACTAAATGAAACCTACTAGTTGTTACATATGACTCATCTATATGATTCCCACTATTAGATCCAGTTATCTAGAATATCTCTGAAAAGAAATATATCTATCACTAGTGATCACTCCAACACGTTGTAATAGGTGGGAATGTATAAGGGAACTACACTAGAATAGATCTCTCTACAGAGTCCCTAGTCAAACTTATGTTCCTGGAAGTATCCATTACAGATCATGTTTAGGAGTACTGTGTAAGGTCTGTGAACTTATCAACATACTCAGCCACTATTATCCCTCCATAATACATCTCCAAAATCTCATGAATCTGAACTGATCACAAAAATTAGGGGTAGTAATCCTCATGGAATAACTCATGGATGTCAAGCCATTAGAGTGTCGACTCACTGTGCATTTGGGTAACGTGACTCCACCAACGCCTAGCTGCTCTGTGGAAAAGGATAACTTCAAGTGAAACCACATAATCTATCAATTTACATATGTTCCTAGAGACGTGGATTACTAACTCCATCCAATCCTTTACCACCTAAGGATCGAACTCACTGTGGAACCTCAACAGCCTCTAGCACTAGAACTCATTGAGTGCCAATCCTGAGTGCATCCTCATCCTTCTCTGCTGGGATGATCTTATACTCAATAGGTGGTGGTGGTACTATCTTCCCACCTTGAGGAAGAATCTCACATGATAGATCCTGAAATAAGGCCTCATCACTCATAAGATCTTCATCACAATTCGAAATGGGTATTCTTGCTGGCTGTCATCACGGAGGCATCTTAAAATTTAATTAATACGTTCCACAATCAAATGATCACACACACACACACACAAAATAATGGGGATATGACTCAAGAAGGATAGTCAAAGACTCAATCCTATATGATGCATGTACCATTGATCCTCATAACCAATGTCTTGGTATGACGAGTCAACAAGCAGGTAGTCAAGGTCCTGTTGAATGGATATATCGGCCTCTTGTACCATCACCAGATTCTCTAAAATGAGAGCCAAACTTGAGAAACTTTGAAATTTTTTCCCTAAATCCCAACCAAAACCTCTTAAGGGGACTTCTCCAAACACCTTCCCAAGGATCAAACCACTTTTGATACTAATCTATCACGACCTGACCCTAACTAGGGCTCGAGTCGTAACTACCCCAAGACCTCCTCTATAGGTCAGGGGCTGGAGACCATCACCGAAGGAACAAATAACATGGGGATTCCTTTACCTAGAAACATATATAAATATACACACATCTATCTCAATGTAAAATTTCATAGGAATAAAAGTAAAATATGAAAAAAAAATACTATGGGAATAACCATTCATGTAAAACCTCTAGATAGTACAAGAGTGTAGTAATGAAAACTGAAAAGTAAAGGGGAAAAATACACACCCAACCAGAAATATGTCCTAACATAATAAAACTTGAAAGTAAAACACTGATAGATCCCAAATCCTGATATTAGAGTTTCATCCACCATACACGATCCAAATTACTACTAGGTATCCTTAAGATCCTTTATAGTCACCATCGATATATCCATTGTCTTCATAAGACATGGAACATGCAGGCAAATCCCATGTAGTGTGACACCCCAAAAGATAAAGGGGGAGAAGTAAGAGGTAAAATAGTAATAGAAAACAATAGATAGTAAATATGATACATCTCAACCCAAAGAAAGAGAAAGAGTAACCTCTTCCTAGCACAAGGGGCTTAACACGGTGTGGGGATGGACTACACATCGAGTATTTTCCACCCATGATAGGATATTAAATTCATCCAACTATAAGAATATAAACATGGAAACCACATGGCATACCCCATATGTATTCACAATGCATGGAAGAAGAGTTACCAAATCCAAAGGTATAGATACATATGTATATATATGATCAGTCAAAAGAATCTCAAAAGAGAGATAAAGGGAATCTCCATCTCACAACTCATCCCAGAAAAAGGGTTTCCAATAATTCCAAAAGTCCAACAACAATGCCTAGCATCTTTTACATCTTCCTAGTAGAAACCATCCAAGTCAAGCCATGCCTTTTCACTGTGATGTATAGTCAAGGGTACACAATATCTAGGAAGAGGAACCATGCCTTAGTATAACAAGAGGGTTCCACTCATTGTATAGATAGAGGAACCATGCCCTACCTAATAGGAGGATTCTTCTATAATGGTCGATAGATGGATCATTCCCTTCCCAATAGGAAGGTTCCACTCTGATAGTCGATAGAGGACCCATGTACTACCTAGTGGGAGGTTTTCAATATGACGGTAGAGGGCCGATTCACATCCCAAGGAGGGTTCTACTCTGATGGTAGATAACCCATTCCCAGACCACCTGGACGTTTCCACTCTAGATGCCTATAGAGGACCCATACTCGACCCAACTGGAGGGTCCCACTCTATTCATCAAAGAACCATGCCCAATCCAGCTAGAGGGTTCCACTCGGAATGCCTCTGGTGATCTTGTGTGATCACTGTCATTATCAAGCATCGCCTAAACAAGATCCATGCCTAGAAAATCTCACATCGTATCCCAAAATCCAAAACTAAGGGAACCATCACATTCTACGTATAAAAACTCTGGGGATAGGCTAATCATGATCCAAAATCTGAGTCTAAATGAAGGAGATACAATATATTGAAGTTTCCTCAAAATGAACTAAGGGGTACACAGTGTGTGAGGGGACCCACACAGCACGTGGTCTCTCTCCATCACCTGGTCATTTCCCTGGAGGTACACGGCTCACCTACCATGTAGGTATACCTGGAATGTAGGGGATATACATGAATTCCCATGCCACTTAGGGTCCCATCCATGTGCGTGGATGTGTCCATGTATCCATCTGATATCCATATACTTTACCCTGTGTCTGTGTATTTTAGTACGCGGCCATTTCTTGGTCGTGTACTCCCACACGGGGTCCTGACTGTGTGATTAGCCACATGGATCATCCACCCTAGGAAGAAATACATGGAATTTAGTAAGTATACATGGTGTTCTATCTTTATGAATTTTTGAAACCCTAGCCACAACAACATAAGGCTCGACATGCCCTGTGTTCTTCATACTACACGGCGTGTAGTTGAGATTTTTTCATAAATCCAAATATATTCTCTATGAACCAAATCCAAATTCATCCTTTTGAATCCAACCTCATCATTACACAAAATTAGAAGATCTACTCATCATTCATCATTTCTGGCCATCTGGTGGCTAGAAATCTGATTTTATCGATCTTTAGAGGTTCTTCACATGTCTCACATGACTTCAATCTTTCTTCCATTGAATATTTGTTCTCTAGTCATCAAAATGATAAAAAAATCCTAAAATCAATCTGTAAACACCCCCTATTTTGTTGATCTATCCCTTTCATGTGGATTCATCACATTTACGGGGTTTTGATCGGGCTCAGCACCACCCAGTAATGTCGAACTGAGATCATGGTGTCTAACCTATGATGAATGTGGAGAAATTGAGGGAGGAAAGGAAGCAAAAAAACAATTTTTATCAATATTTAGAAATCATTCTTGGAAAATGATTAAGAAATGCATTATTTGGGGTTATAAAAATAAATAATAATCAATTAAACTAGTACACATGTGCATAAAAGATTTAATAATTGGTGAAGATCAAATACAGAATGATTCTGCTTGAACAATTTAATAAAAATGGGTAAACTCCATGAATTTATGAGTACTACGTGGATATTGGATCATTATTCATCGAATAAAATGCTTTCCAATTATCAAAGTAAATTTTTGCGTTCGTTGGACTCCAATCAACTCCAATCTAGAATTTCATCATCTTCCGATATGATCCACCAACAGAATGAGGAAGGAGAAGCTCTAGAATCCTCCTATGGTTTGTGAGGCTACCCTAGACGATTCTTCATAGCAGAGGATTTAAATACATTATAGTTAGGTTAAAATAATCAATTAATTGGATTAATTTAATTAACCAACTGAATATACCACCAACGAGCAAGATGTCCAAACACCTTGTGCCGACCTATTTTAGGTCATACCTAGGGTAAACAACATGTTTCGGACTCAACCGTGATCTTTAATTTACAATCCAAGATTCTGTTTAAGATTTATCCAATTTTCATTAAGAAACTGTTTGCGTGTAATATAAAATATATTTAATATTTTTATAAAATTAATTTCGGGCACACCAGGCCTCGAAATCGCATGCCTTCTTAGCACATGGCTCTGAAAATATATGTAGAGATATTTCAAAGTCTTACAAGGAAAAAACAAGGTCTCTACATTCATTTTATTTATTTCCTTCATGGGTATTATGTTTAAAAGTTACCAAAGTGGTAATTATTTTATGTTACAATCTCATCGTTTATCAGGATTGTTTATGATTATGTTTTTTATAACTAAATCTTATGATCCATCTCTCAAAAAACTCATGAATTTTCTTCTACTCTAGTTATTCATGATATTATCAAGTAATAGTACCATTTTCCCACTCTTTGGTACTTAAAATAATCAAGAAAAATGTTTTTAAGAAAATATGAATTTATTTATCTCCTTATATGAAAATCCATTTTCTTATAAAATCATGTTTTCTAAAAAAGTTTTCCAAAATGTTTAATTAATCAATAATGATTTTTAAAAAACATTTTTACCCCTGTTTTAATTTTTTTAAAAATATTTTGAAAGGAATCTTCATGTAATTTTTGAAACAATTCCCATTTTTTTACCAAAAATTTGAAATGAATATTTGTTTTAACATGTAAGACATGAGAGAAACTTCCTATCATCATGAATATTATTTTCTTTGAAGATTACTTTATAAGTTTTCAATTTTATTTTCAAATAAAAATATTTTCAATTTTTTTTATAAAAATTGTTTTTCAAATCGAAAATGATATTTTCTTCAAGAAATATTTTATTATTCTCCTATGATTTATAAAATAAATTTTTACCCATGTTTTACTTTTTATAAAAATATTTTTAATGGAATATTCATTTCATTTTATAAACAATTACTATTCAGAAATTACCAAAAAATTTAAGGAATATTTGTTTTAACATATACAACAATAAAAAAACTTCCCTTCATCATGGACATTATTTTATTTAAAGATTCATTTATAAATTTTAAAGGTTATTTTCAAAGAGAAATATTTTCAAAATGTGTTATGTTTTAAAAATTGTTTTTAAGATTTTAGATGATATTTTACTTAAGAAATGTTTTAAATGATTGATCAAAATCATTTTCCATCTAAGATGACATCTATTGATGTTATCTATGACTTACTAAGGATATGATCCAAAGATACCATTATTATTATTTCACTGAATGGTTTATGTTTATAATGGCATGATTTTTAGGAAATCCATTTCTCTTTCCTGGGTTATTCCATGATTAACTTATTATGAAACCCTCTTTTTTCCATGGGTTATGATATAATGAAATAATGAAATGATTATGAAACATTTCTCTTTTATACATGTTCTGATATGATGAAATGTTTATGTGGACCATTTAATTTCCTGGGTGATGATATGATTAATTATTTATGATCATATATCACATATAAATATGATTTTCATTTTGATACGAGTGATACCTATATATATATCCAATGCATTGGGTAATGATTTATATCTAATGAGATAGATAGGTTTGGAATAGGGAGTGAACGTAGTTTAGTAAGGGACTTTTTTCGCTATAATGGTCTTGAGAGTGAACCTTGACTACTATGATGGTTTGGGTAGTGAACTCATTACACTATGATATCCTTTTAAGTGAGCCTTGAAAACTATGTAAATGATTTTCTATACTTATATTTATACCAAAAATTTATGTCTTATGAAATTTTATGCTCATATGTCTAATGTTCTTTGATTCCCTTATGATTCATGTCTTATGAACTGCAAATATTTATTCCATGACTCAAGATTATGATCTTTGATATGTGGGGTATGATTTTTAAATGTTATCATGTTCTTATAACCATATATTCATGTTATGAAAACATATATCCCTTGTTTATCCTTTCTGAGCATCTGATATCACCCTTTGTTATGTTTTCGTTCCCCAAGTATGAAGAAATTTATTATGTATGATATTTATAAGAAGGGTTAAAGATATAAATATCATAGTGTGAGATGATTTAGTTCACCTATGGCCAATTGTTTTTGGTTTCCAAGTTTATGAAGACACTAAACTATTATGGTCCTCATGTTTGTGTTTGTGTAATGTAATGACTGAATAGCCTGAATGCCTTCTTTTTTTATTGATTTTCTGATAACCCCCCTTTTAAGGGATGAGGGGGAACCCTTATAAGGCCCGTAGGCTTAGGAATTATATTTCCCATAGGCTTGGAGACATTACATGACCCGTAGGTATTAAAGAATTCATACAGACTATGACTACTTGAAACTACTCCTCCCCAGCATATGTATCATGATTAGCTCTCCACCTTTGCATGACTGTTCGTCTAGAGTTTCCATGTGCAGAGGTGTACAAGTGTGGTACTGATGGAAAATTACATACCCTCTCATTCTTCCTAAGTCCGTTTAGCCATGCTCTGGTGGGTGCACCCTGATTTTTCCTCCTCTGGAGTGGTTCCTTGTAGAATTTGTCTATGCAACTGCAAATCAGGTGGCCCTGAAGGCTTTGAGGTGTCACGAAGGCCATGAGGTGGCACAAAAGCCTTAATGACCCGAAGTCCTGGGTGGTCTGAAGGCCTTAAGGACTCCAATCCCAAACCGGTGGCCCAAGGTGAATATTTCCGGCTGCTATAGTACCGAACATTGCCTGCTACAGTTCCTACTACAGTACTGCTATAGTTCCCAAAAATCATGCCTCTGCCTGGTTTTGAACTGGGTCTCATGGATGAACTTAGAGAGACCTCACCAACTAGGATTAGGCTCTTGTGATTGTGTAATTTAATGAAGATTCATAAAAAATTATGTAATATCTATGTATAAAAATCCTGATATGTTATAGTTTTTCATGGATTCCGCGAGGTTTTTCAAACCATGAGGAGTGCCCTAGAAACCATGTATGGATTTGGGGATGTTTGGGGTGAAGTGCATGATTTTTCCAAACTGTGTGGAACCCAGGAGTAACCATGTTAGGTAGTTCCTAGAATAGTAAGTGTCCATTGCATTGTTGGCACACAATTTGGAAAACCATGAGGCCAAATTGTGCAACCTATCAAGGTGTTTAAAATTTGGGGTATCTCCCATTTGACTCGTTTTTAAATTAAGGGGTTTTATCCTATTTCTTTCCCTATACATCATCCAACCCCTTGGAATCTCTTGGAGGAGTTCCAACCTCCTGCACCTTGGATTATTTCCCTTCCTTTGATGATTTATGATAGGTTTTAGGTGATTTGTTCCACTATTTCTCTCTTTTTACATTGTCTCTCTCTTCTCTATTGTTTTTGGCATTCCCCATGAACCCTATATCTCTCTTGGATGATTTTAGGGTTCCAAGTGGATCTAATGATGTATTTTTTGGTGTATAAGGTTTGTAGACACCATTTCTTTCCTCATATGTGTGGTCTCTATTTAAGGCTACATTTTTTGATGGGTTTCAATTTTATTCTCATCTATTTAAGGTAGGTGTTTCTATGAAATAGTTTCATTCTAGAATTCAAAGTGTGATTTTTCTTTCTAAATTCCTTTTTAATGAAATTATGATTATATTTGATATATTTGTGGTGATTTTAAATCATTTGTTCTTTTTTATCTTGAAATAAATTTTTCTTCATGTAAATTCCATGTTTTAATGTTTGAAATGAAATTTATAAAGGTTCTAAGATTTTTTGAATTGCCTAAATGGATTTTTGAAATGGTTTTGGTGTTTTTCATTGACATTTTACCCAGTTTTAGTTTTCAAAGGCTGAAAACTATGTTTTAAAAAGAATTTGGTTTTTTAACTAAGGTTTTGACCTCTAAATGATTTTGAAATTTATTTTTTAATATATTTCAAATAATGATTTGAAATATGTGTGTGATTTTCCCCCTGTAAAAATGAAGATATGTCTTGTTTTAAATGTTTTGATGGAAATGGGTGGCCTTTAAACTTGTTTTGGTTTTCAAATAGGAAGTCCCATGCTGAAGGGAAACATTGAAATGTTTTAAATGGTGTGAGTTATTTCCATAATTTTAATTAAATTATTTAAATTATTTTTATGGAATTATAAAGGGTTAGAAATCCTAAGCCATGTTTTAGTGTTAAATTCCCCAGAGCACTTTGATTTTTAAATAGTGATAGACACCCCTTGATTGAACCTTGCTTGTATATACCTTATGTGGGTTATTGATCACTATGTTATGTATGTTTTCTCCCCTTTAATGGGAATGTGCTTATTAGGTTGTGGGTGCACTTCATTATGGAGATTTTAATCATTGGGTGTTAGGGTTGAGGGTATTAAGGGTTATACCTTGTGTATTAGACTTGTAGTATTTGTTCCTATGTATTTCATCCTTCATTGATCATGGTAAACTAAGTAATAAGTGGTATAAATAGATTATTACTCTAGTTGGTTCATACACCACTAGTTTCCCGCCAATAATTCTAGGAACATGGGCTAGGCGGGGGTTATTCATTGTAATGATTATTTCATGGGATAATTGGATGAAAAATTATTTTAACATCAGTACATGCAGGTAGATGATTCATGAGTGTTATACTATTATAAAGTTAGGTATTTCATGTGTTTGTAATCCTAGTAAAATCCCATGACACATTCATTTTCATGTTTCTTGGTTATTTATTGAGGGGACTTTTTTATAGTGCTTGTTAGTATCATTTCCCCGCATTTCATTGTTATGGAACCTCTTATTATTTTTATTGGTTTATGCCGTGTGATATGTGTTTTATGGTTTTTATTATTGACCCGCATGAGTGTGTGGGATTGTTTCCTTTGAAAAATGAGTTTCTAAAGATGTTGGAAAAACTGTTTTGAAATTAAAGACTCTCGTGTGGGTTCTTTAAAGGGAAATTCAAAATGGGTTTTTCTTTTTAAATTTGGGTTCTACTGGTGAGATATTTTTAAAGTGTCTATTTTCATTCAAATAAAATTGATGGTTTTTTAGAAATGATAGTGGTGTGCATGGTTTGGAAATGGATTGGGTTGGTAGATTTTTTTTCAAAACACATGTGTTCAGTTTTGGAAAACAAAAAGAAATATTTTGAAAGTAGATTATGGATTTGATTTTGGTTATCCATGATCTATATGTGAAAAGATTAATTTCTAGTTTATTTTAAAACTATCATATATAAATTTCCTTAGGAAATATATTGCATATATTTAGTAATTTTTGGTGAATTATTGGTATTTTTATCTCACACCTATATATTTTAGGTTCTAGGTTCTCTATGAGATCCTTCTTGTTTGTATTAACTAACGTGGGGTGATTTGGGTGGTGGTGAGAATATAGAGGTTGAATAGAGATGGTCCAGGCCTAACTTGTGTTAGTTTTTAGTTGTTTTATTTTCAATTAGTGTTGTATCTGCTCTTCCTAGTTGTGTTTCCTACTTTGGATTTTTTGTGTATATGAAAATGGATTGGATCAATGTAGTTGGTTATGACCTATTGGAATGTTTCCTTATTTTTTGTTATTTTATTTATTTATTCTAATATATTTATCTTTGATTTGGGAAAAATATGTTCCTAATGGATTCTTATGATGCACAAGAACTAGTTTATAGCCCATGGGGATTGGGAACACCCTTTAGGTATTTTGGATAATTGGGTTGAGTGTCGGGTAGGATAGAAGCCTAGTCCAGTTCATTAAAAAATGGAATCAGATCCATTGGGTTTTCTTTGGTTAGAATTATAATCTCTTTGGTGCAACCCTTGTTATTTTTGGATGTCCTAGTAGAAAGGATATTAAGGTTGTTAGATCTTGATAGGTAAGGGTGGGAAGATTCTAGAAATCTCTTGCTTATCCTGAAACTTAAGCTGTTAGGGGAAGTTGGGTTTTGAATTTTTAATTCAAGTTTTTTTAGTTATTTTTGTGGATTTTGTTATGAGTTTATGTGTTTTTATACCCTTTGATTATGTAAGTGATATTGGGGGGGTCTCTACTTGGTTTCAAGGTGTAAGGGGAGAAGGATTTGAGTTTTGTGGTGATCATGTATGGATTGGGAAACCATGTGGTGACCATGCGATTAAGTATGCCTCCTTAGGAGGGTTTGTTCCATGATTGGAACACAACCACCCAACAGTATGGCCAAAATATGTATAACACTGTTTTATACCTGGTTATCCTGTGTATACTCCTCTCGATTCTAGATTTCTTCAAAGGTAATTTTCACTTGTTATAAGTGTATTGAGGAGTGCATTGATTCCCTTTGTTGATGTAGTTCATTTGAACCTTGTTTGGATTCTTGTGAAGTTCTTTGGTTTAATTTGGTCTTTAAAACCTTATTTTGACAAATTAAAGGATTTCGGGAAAGGTTCATTTTCAAACTTGGTTTTATGGAATATTTTACAAAATGTTTGATTCCCTTGGGGTTTTAAAAGGTAAATGCGTTTTGATGAGCGTTATATGGGTGCTTAGTTTTTAAAATGAAATAGAATCTTGAAATAGGTTTTCATAGTATGCCTTTTTTGGGTAGTGTGTGTTCCACCAATGTTTTATTTTAAATGATGGTTTCGATTTTTTTTGAGCATGTGCCTTAGTGGAGGGTAATTTCAAAATTCCTTGGTGAAAATTGTGATTTCAAAAGAAAATTTCTTTTGGTGTGAATTTTTTGTGCCTCATATAAGGTATTGTTGTTTTGGACTTGATTCCTACCTTAGGGTGTAATAT
This sequence comes from Viscum album, assembly GCA_963277665.1. Lineage (NCBI taxonomy): Eukaryota > Viridiplantae > Streptophyta > Magnoliopsida > Santalales > Viscaceae > Viscum > Viscum album. Next base: position 534,998,826 of record OY728166.1, read on the forward strand.
TTTGGTTTTTTAATGCATGAATTGATGTGTTTCATTTATTTAATTGGTTTCTCTCCCATAATGGTTGAAATGGTTTCCTCAATTATAGTCCCTACCCAGACTCCAATTGGATTGGTGGATGTGGAACTTTTCATGGGTGAGGGATATTGAGATATTGTTTCCTTCTCTTAGTTATGTTTTGTAGGGTTTATTGGTAGCTCTTCAAAAATGTAAAGGTGTCTTGGGATATTCTTAGGATAACCAATCAGTAATGGAGTGCATCGATCACTTTTTGAAGTATTTTATCTTTACCCCAAAGCTGGTGGTTAGAAATCCTAAGGAAGCTTCTTTCTTTATAGGTGGTCTTTGCGCATATTTAGGTCTAGTTTTACTTGCATCTAGTTTGAAATATTTTTTGGTGGTTTTAAATTAGTTCATTCTAGTAGAAGATGTTCAGTCTATGCAGTCTACGGTGGGTGATGACTTAGTTTTAGTTGGTATATAAAAAGATAGCCTAGTGGGTGAGGAGGAGAATAATGAGCTAGATCTTGGGGGAAAAGATATTTCTCATGGAAATAATATGAGATACCTTGTGTATTTCCAGTGTGGGTAATTGGGGAATTATAAGTCCCACTTCTTAAAGTATCCTAGAGTTTTCCTTCAATGTGATCATTTGGGTCATCTTTGTAATCTTTGTAATCTTAGTTTTCAGAAGAGGTCTAAATGGAAATCCTCTATGGTTTGGTTTTTGTTGTGAGGCATTTCCGTTGATGGTTGTAATATTTACTTTTGAATTTTCATTTTTTTTATTATTGTGGGTGATTACCTTTTAGAATGTTTTTATCGATGGTTTAAAAGTTGTTTTATATAATTCATTGTTTTGATTATGGAATCCACCCTTGTGGGTGGATTTTGAGTTTTTTTCTAGTTTTACTCATTTATTGTGGTCAGATTTGGGTTCTTTTTTTTGAGCCTCTATACTTGGGTGAACCTCCTTTGAGAGTTTTAGATGTAATCATTCTTGTGTTGAGCCTTTTTGGTTCTCATTGTTTGGACATGAGAAAGACTCTGGGTGCATGAATGGATGACTAGGGTGTGTGATCTACCAGTTGAGTTTGGAATACTAACTAATGTTTGGGTATGGATTTTTAGGATACACCATGTGAGGTTGATAGAGTTCTTAACCCTAGGTTATTCTCCTATTTCATGACCTAAGTTGAGATATCATGTCTTTCTCTCATGGTTTTCCTTACTTTGGGTTTGAGAGTGCTTGTAGTTGAGATTGATCTTCTTCTCAAGGTTTTTTTTTTCTGTTTTAGGATGTGTCTCTTGGTAGTTTCTCTTTAGTTACACCATGTTAGAGTAACTCTAAGTTGTGGAGATACTATGTTATAGGAACTCTAAATGGTGGGGATACCATGTTGGGTCTCTCATGATTTGTAGGAATTTTGGTGAGAGGTGCTATTTCAGTTGTGCTTGGAGACGTTTAGAATCTTCATTGTTAATTAGTTAGATCATTTTTTAGGATCTTAGTTATGGGTTTGAGGTTGTATATTCATGAGAAGTTCTCTTAGGTTAGGTATTATTCAGATCCTTTATTCTATATTTCCTTTCTTTTTGACTAGGGACTTTACAGGGGAAGAAAGTGACACAATGGGGAATTTGTGACACCCCACATGTCGTTGTGTTGTTTATTTTGTATTATTTTATCTTAATTTGAGCTATTTTAAGTTTTGGTTGGTCATGGGATAAAATTTCAAGTTTTTTGAGGCTTTTTGGGAGTATATCGGTTAGCACACATAGTTAGGAGTAATTGTACCACCTAGAGATTTTAAAAAGAGGAACATCAGGTTAAATATTGTATATGACACACAAAACTAAACTTAGAAGATATTGTGACACCCAAAGACTTTATAGTATATTTATTTTTAAATAAAATAAAACTCTCATATAGATTTAGGAACATGAAACCCCAAATCTAAATGAACCATAATATAGTATACTATTACAACCTAGCCATTAAATTGGACGGTGAAGAACCCAAATTGATTAAAGTAATATTTGTGTTGTAATTGTTGTCAATATACTTGTTTGATGAAAATTAAATGTTATTATGATTGAAGTATGAAGCATCTACCATTGAATTGTTTTTGAAAATTATTCATAAATTGGAAAATATGTTTTAATTGGTAAAGTTTCTTCAAGTGAAGCAACATTAATTTTGAAGAATTTGGAGTTGGTCTTAAGTTCGAAGACATGTGTCAGTTTTATTGAGAATGACAAATTTATCTCAACAAGTAAGTAATTAGATGAGGAAAAAATTATATGACGAATGTTTGAAAAGGATTACATAAAAAATGATTAGGGTTTTATGTTTTTTATGATTTAGTTTTGTGTTGGATAGATTTATATCATGTAGAACATGGCCATTTTTAATGGAATATTTATTAAAAAGTGAAAAGTAATTACCATCCATCATGTGGGATCTAGGTGCACCACTACTTAGGAAGACACTAGAATCAACCACAATGCCATCCAATAGATAGACAAGGGACATGCATGGAATGACCGAATGCGCAGGGAAGTAGTGTTGAGGGATATTGTGTAGGGCGGCACAATGATGGAGGTGGATGCTGGCACAGGGAGGTTCTATTGAGTGATGGGAGTATCTGGTAACCAATTCTGAGATTCTTAAGATGTGGCTTGTAATATAAATATTAGATCAATATTTTAATGTTTTTATGTGGAATCTCAAATGAGATGTACTGTATTTCTAATTTAGAAACTAAAAAATAATTGAGGTCGTCCGATGATATTATTCAAGCCATTGGATCGTGGCACCGAGCTCATCTTCATCCTTGGACTCTCTCGAGTATTATGTATGTGTCGAAGCTCCAAGTAATGTTGATATAAGGTCCAACCGAGACTTTTGATCACTATTTGAGTGTTATATATATTACAATATGATTAGAATCTCATGAAACTCCATTTTCATGGTAAAAAAAAGATCAAATTGATGTGATATAGTGAATAGAAAATATTATTTTTCAATGGTGGTGATATCACATGAACCATAACCTAAGACATTGTGGTGTATGAGATGATGAAATAATGGATGGATAATCATGATTCTTGGAGTGCTATATTGGTGTATTTTTCCTATAAATACCTTAGAATGGCTCATTTATCAAAGAGGTTTTATCGCTCCTTCGAGAGATATTATTGAGAGAGAAACAAAGGAGTCAAAGCATTCTGAATCTTGTGAAGAAAGTTCCAAGAACTCAATCCATTATTATTACATTCTACATGTTCACATAAAGATTCTACATAACATTATCCCAAACTTACATTCCTAGGAACTAACCTAGTTACACAGTTTAATTTTATTTTGTGAATAAGAATAGGGAATCCGCAAGATAGTCGACATGTTCTTGACACACTCATACTTTTTTGTGAAGATCTGATATGTAAATCATTTGGTATTGTGATACAAGAATATCTATGTATTTTTTTATGAACACAAAGAATCTACACATTTTCATACTTTCATTAAGGCTTTGATTTGTGACAGTCTGTGTTTCATGCAAGGAAGAGTTTCAATCATTTGTGTTTTCATAAAGGAAGTTTGAGAAGGCTATGTAAACTATTGCATGATGAAGGTAGAAGTTTTCAGGATAATTCATGCATGACTCTCATATGAATAAGGACGTAGGAATATGACATGTGTTTAACACACTCATGTGATTTATGAAGGACTTGGTTTTTCAAATAAACCAAGATAGTATGATCCTCTACATGTCTATCTACTAATTATTCTAGAAATTGTGTTGAGATATTGAGTTCATGCAAAAGTATTGCTATGAAAATAACATTTGAAGTATAATATTAGAACTTACACAAAGGTATAGTTATTATTTGATTGATAATTCCATGTATATTCTTACATGAATAATCCACTGTTTGCCTGAGTTTCCATACAACACGCGATTTGCAGAAGAACCATGGATACTCATTTGGTTTAGTGCACAATAAATAGTCCATGAACACATAAATGTACATATGCATTGAAAATATTAAGTGTACAGTGTTTACAAATAATGTGTGTGTGTGAAGGAAAAAATAATAATAAGCGTACAATGTGTTACACACACTCGTTTGAAAATTGATGAGTTTCATGGTACATATATAGAATACACATGCATATATGAGAACATGTATACATGAAAATATAATATCTATCATACATGCATGAATGACATATAATGTACATGTGTGTAGAAATTTAAAAATACTATAAGTAATATTTGTTTGAGTTGAACTGAAATTTTTCATGTAAACCAATAAATAAAACAAATTAAAATTTATTGAGGAATCCACAGTTGTTTTTATGATATTGTAGTGAGTTGAAGTGGAAGTGATAAATTATACTAATTTAGAAGAGTATACTGAGTCAAATTTCATGTAGTATTTTTTATTATATTTAGTGACATTCGAATATTTTCAGTTGAATTGAGAAAGTGCAGAATCATTTTATTCTCAGTGGCTCAAAGAGGAAGATGTTTTTTTATTGAAGTGGAAGCTTGAAGTTATTGTGATATTTATCATTGTGTTAAGTATAGTATTTGTGAAACACTGGTGGGATTATAGTATAAATAACACTAGTGTGATATCAGTATAATTTTGGAAAAGGTTCATACCTACCCATAATGATTTTCAAAGTGATACCTGACCAACCCACTTGTAAATGTTGATTTATTTTTAGTAGGGAATATGTGTCTTAGATCATCCAAAACACAATAAGGATGTATTCACCTACTTCAAGGGAGAACCTTGTAAAAATATTATGTGATGTGATTAATTTAATTTCTATCTTTTATATGGTATAATTGTGCTTGTAAAAAGGAAAGATTTATTCACTTTAACAAGTGTACCAGTTCATTTTATAAAAGGAGTAAAAGTGAATAAAAATCAGTAAAACTTGTGTAATCCAATTCACCCCCACTCAGTGTACCTACATGATCCACTAGACACTTCAATTGGTATCAAAGAAAAGGTTACACCTATGATTGGATATATCTTATTGTCCTGGTTATTTATATAAAATATATATAAAGTGCAGATTTGAATTTTAAGAATTAATAGAGTTATATTATATGGAAATTTTAGTTCCTATCTCTATCAGTTCCAACAATGAGGTTTCTGAAAAAAACATTAAGAAATTATAGAATAAAGAGGTAAGAAAGATGAGAAATAATTTGAATAATAAATAGAATACATCACAAACAAGATGTAGTCAAAATGGAAATCTAATAGCAGTATCTATTAAATCAGTTGATAAAGATACTTTTGATGAGTACGGTTCAGGCAGTGATGAAGAATAATTTATTTAATCAATCAGTAATTTTTATTTAGAAATAAAATATTATCTTAAGAATATTTCTATTGAAGTTGTCACCTACATATTTTATTTTATCAAGGGAATATATGATGATGATTCATAGCTTGAAAAAGAAGCTAAGGATATGGATCAAGACTTGGTAAAGAAGTTTCACTAATGTAAAATTCTCACACAAATTATTGAATCCAAAGAAGAACAATATCATTTTTAAATGAAAATTTATCCTATGTTGAAGAATAATTATAAAGAAATGTGTGTGGGAAATAAGTAACTGATAAGGTCCTTACTGAGATAATTCATACACTTAAAAAATCTCAAAAAGCTATCATGAATATTAAGAACTCTCAGTTAGAAATCAAAGACACGGATTATACATTCATCCCAACTGAAGAATCGAAAGAATAGTATGTATTGTATTATAATTATAGATTAAATTTTATTGAATATGAATTACAAAGGAATTTTCTTGAGAAGGATGTGAATGATAAATTTTATACAAAAGTGATCTGTTCATTAGATAAATTACACAAAACCTCTATGAATATTAAATAATCCCAATTATAGGTTAAGAAAAATAGAATTAAATATTTTAATAATTGTCTTCTGGAGGAGAATGAAATTCATGATGATCAAGTTCAAAAAATGAAGAGTCAATGGGAAGACAAACTGAAAGTTATTGAGGATGAGAAAAACTTCCTCAATATAAAGTCTCTTGAAATGGAAGTAAATTTGAAAAATATGAAGGAAAAAATTAAAGACTTCCCAAAAATAATGTGAAGATATGGTGAAATCAATTGAATACTATAAGAACTCTCTAAATTTGAAATATCTTTATTTAAAGGTCAAGTTTAGAAATTTGGAGAACACCAAAGATGAATCTTCAAAAAAATAGGATATTAGAAAATCTTCCAAGATTAATTCTGAAAATAGTATTACTTATAAAATTCATTAAAGTAGAAAGAAGAGTTTGATATTAACTAAAGATAAATCTCTTGAAAGATCATTGAAATAATTCACCCTTGATCTAGAAGTTTCTATTTATACTAATATTGTTTCATCTACAAATACAGGATCCAAAAAGAATTTTGGAAAAACATGGGTGAATAATATTAATGATAAATCAACCATATCATCAAAGGTGGATATGAATAAGAGTGTGAATTATTTTTCCCTACAAAGAGATCGGATGAAGAATTATGATATCCGAAAACAAAAAGATGTCAAATCTAGACAAATTGAATCAAAGAAGAAGAAATCAATATTTTCTTATTATTTTTTGTATTTTTAGAAATTTCAGCATCAATCCATTGACTTTTAGCATAAATTTTCAATGCATGATAATTATAGAAGGATAGTATTAAGGGGGATGAGATCTGATGTGAAGAGAAATCCTGCAAAATTGAATCATAATTCACATATTAAGAAGAATCTTTCTATCAAGAATAGTTTTGTGTGTCTTGAAGACATTTTTTATTATTGCAACCAAACTGGTCATATTTATGATGAATGATGGTATGTACCAACAATGTACTATGCATATGCTGATATGAATACAATACCATAAAAAATATAGAGGAAAAGAACAAAAGAACAAAAGTCTTCCTTAAGGTATAATTTGGAGAAGAACATTAAGAAAACTATGAAGTAAGATACACCCAAGAAGAATGGAGAAGTAATTGTCACACTAAAGAAAAGGTGGTTATACTATGAAAGAAGATGCCATATAATGGATATTTTCAAATAGGTCATAAACACCAATGCTAGTGGAAAAAAGTTGAAGCAGAAAAAGAAAATAAATCTCAGAAACAAATAAAAGGGTTTATTTGGTACTTGAAAATCAAGATGAAAAATTAAAATTTCATGAGAGGTTGTCTAAAAAGGATAAAACTATTATTTTTTTATATTTGTCTGGAAGGTGAGAAATGTCTGGGTATATTGATGAAAAATTCATGACATGGATTCCTGAACAGATCGAACTAGTGAAGAACAAAGGAAAAGCACCAATGGATTCTTATGATAAAAATGATACTGTGAAGGAGTTTGGACATAAGAAAAAGTTTGAGAATATACCAAAATAATTCTTAGTCATATGAACAGATCTGCTGGAATTGGATAAAAATATTAAAAAGGAATGGAAGAATAAAAGTGCACTACTTTTTTGTCACGACCCAACCTGTATTGGGGATCAAGCCGCAACTACCCCAAGCCCTCCTCCATAGGATAGGGGCCAAAGACTAGTGCTTAAGGCACAACAAACTAGGGGATGCCTTTTCCTAAGAAACTGTACACACACATGCAGCTAAATCAATGAAAAAGTGAATAGGAAAATAAAGAAAGATACAGCACTATTATAAAAAGGAAACCAAACATATATGCATCAGCCTCTAAATATTAGAAGTACAAGAAAAGTAAAACAGAAAGATAAAGGAGAAAAATACACACCCAACCAGAAAAGTGTCACAACCCAGAAATAGGTGAAAAAGTAGAATAGTTGGGAGTCCCACTCCTGAATCCCAAGCTATGACCACCACATGTGGTCCAAGCATCTTATATCCCTAAGATCCTCTGATATCACAATCAACCTATATATCATCTGCAAGGGCACACCAAGTTCAAGAAAATCCCAAGTAGGGGTGAGTATAAAAATATTCAATAGGATGCCCTGAAGGCTCTAGGGAGCAGCAAGAGAGGTACTGAAGAGGGGAGAAGTAAGAGATATAATAGAAGAAGTACATTAGATAGAACAAGGTATAGTAAAAAGAAGTGTAGATCAACCCACTAAAAGAGTAAAGTAAGCTCATCCAAACACAAGGAGATATAAATGGTGGGAAGATGAACTTCTCATCGAGTATTCACTACCTATATCAAGAGAGTAGACTTGTCTAACCATGAGAAGCTAGATACAGAAAGCACATGGAATACCCCGCACGTCTTCGCCTCTCCTAGAAGGAGAGTATCCAAAACCCAAGGAGTGGGCACTGGAAATAGGATATGTGTGTGTGTGTGTGCACGCTCAGTCAAAGAAACCCCAACAAGAGAGTAAGGGGATCTCTATTTCATAATCTCATCCTAGGAAAAGTGAGTCGCCAACAGTTACAAAAGTAATCATCAATGCCTAACATCTCACACGTCTACTATGAACTACAATTCAAAGGGAATCAATCACCACACCTTGATACTATACTATTTGGGTGGGTCTGTCTCGCTCGCATGATTTTAGTTCATGTCACAAGGATGCATCTTGGTTGAAAAACATCCCTCTTTATTGAGAGTCCAAAGTCACATCAAATAGGCCTCATCACTATCACACAGTTTAGAGGTCGTGTCTCAAAGGTCAAGGACCCATCCCTATCCTGACTAGAGGATTCTACTCATAATCGGGTGTCCATGACCAAGTACGTCAGGGAGGATCATCACCCAGAAGTCGACGGGGGACCCACTACCCAGCCCAGCTGGAGGGTACTACCTGGAAAGAGTTTTCGATGGGTCCCATTGCCCAGTCTTTCTAGAGGGAAGCCCAGAACTATCGATGAGTACCACTTCCCAACCCAACTGGAGGTAACCCTGTAACTACCAATAAGGAACACTTCCTAGCCCAGTAGTAGGTAACCCCAGAACTACTCTAGCCATCCCTACTGGATGTTACCTCTCAAAAAAGCATCGAGGAACACTGTCCATCCCTTCTAGATAGTACCTCCCAGGAAAGCATCAAGGAACACTGGTGTAGTCATCAGGTATCTCCCTAGATAAGCTTCACATCTGAAACATCTTACATCGCAACTCGCAATCCACTACAGAGGGAACCATCGTGTTCTACATGAAAAAACACTCTGGATAGGCTACACGCAAGCCAAAATCCAAGTCCAAAAGAAAAATATGTGAGGGATAGAAGATTCTTAAAGTGGTACACAACAAGTGTGGGTCGCACACATTGTATGGCCTTACCTTATCACCTGTACGTATACATAACCATTCTTGGGTACTAAAATGCGAACAACTACCCCTAGGCATGCCGAATTACTCCCAAAGAACACGAAACGCCTAGTCAAAAGGCTAACGATTGCATGACGCTCGCCGTTGATCTGGAGGGCCAAAAGCATAATTACTCTAGCACACCTCCTCAAACATCTCAAGAACCTTTGACCGCATCTCTTCATACATCTTTTACACTTTCACAAGAGTGGATGTTGAACCAAGCTGTAGTTTCTCTCCAAACACGTCAAAAAGATATTCCACCAATATTCCTTTCACGTTTCCACACTTAATGAGATCATGAAAAAATATTTGTAGATCCAAATGGATCACGCCATTATGATCCTTTCGAAAAAACATGCAAGATTTACTATTCATTCTCTCTAAACAGAAATGCAATGGAAAAGTCACAAGTCACCACATTGCACTTGAATGATGTCATGTGGGGCTCATGCCTCAGTCCTGAAACAAATTAAATGTATCATGCCATTACGATCCCCTCAAAAAAACACATGAGGTGGATTACTCATTTTCCAAAATGAATAACCGGTGAAAAAGTTGCATTTTACCACAACATGTGTGAACCAGCCCCAGTGGGGCCCACATATCAACTTTAGCTTAAACACCCGAAAGTTTTCTTGAAAAGTCCACATAGATACAAGGGTTTCACCACCACTGATGGTGTGTCAAACGGACCTCCCGTTTAGAAGGTAGGTCTGAAACGTGTTTTTCTGAATAATAATAATTAAATTATTATTAGTAAAATTAGGTGTTTCGCACCACCTGACTTTGGGCTTGAACTTTAAAATTCCCAAAACCATTGTGGCTTAACTCGAGGTTTGTGTTTCCATAGACGATATAAAAATTAGAGTCCCATATCAAAAGATACAGGAATTTAAAGAGTGTAGGCCTAAAACATGGTTGGTCTGGGCCCAAAACAGGGTTGGTCCGGGCCCAAAATACAGCTGGTCCGGGCCAAAATAGGTTTGGTCTTATTTCACTGGTCCGGGCCACCTACCACAATCTAGACCGCCATATGGTTCGTGGTCCGAGATGCCTCCTACCGACACCGATCGTCCCTCGTGGTCGGTCCTCCCTTACTCTCACATCAATGTGGAAGGAATGCGTAGTGCGGTCTTGGTACCCCAGTATGCCGCCTTAGAGGCTCTGCCCAGCACACCACCACTTCTCTGCCACAACGCAGGCCCGCGATGGAATCCTTCCCAACTTCTCTACATGCCAGCTGACCGTAGTGACCTGATTGGGCCTGCTCTACACTAGCCACCTCTGCCTCGTCTCACACCCCTGCTGAGCCCAACACCCTACCGACCCTTGCCTACCTCACCCATCCGGTTGAGTTCCGCGCACCACCACTACCTTGGGCCACCACCGACTATTGTCAGCGGTTCTACTCTGGTGGCCCATTTTGAGGGACACCATAACCACACTAGGGGTATGAAAATTATTTCAAACCCAATTTTGGAATCCTTAGGATGAGATCTCCACAGTGCCAGCCTTCGATCGATGATCCATTGATGTTTTGACGCACTGAATAAAATTACGATGAACATCCTGAAGAACGATGAAGAACACAGATGAAACAAAAGGATTCCAGCATGGATTGATGTCTGTGTTCATGAAGCCATCAATAACAATAATTAAAATGATGAAACAAATAGACAACAAAGGATATTTAATTCATAACTTTAATTGGAACTTAAATGTAGAATAAATCCTATGTGTATCTATCTGTTTATCACAACTAATTCGATCATTTATCTCTAGCTTTGATCCACTGAAGTTTTGGTAGATATTTCTCCTTGATCCGATGAATAATAGTAAAGAATGTTCTTGAGAGGAGAGATATATTTTTTCTATAGAGAGAAGGTGATTAGAATTTTAACCCTAACCTAAGCTCTTATCTCTATTTATAGTCACCTAGCTCAGAGCAGAAATCCAAAATTCCCACACCCCTCATTTTATATCACGCCTAAGAAAAAAAACCCATTCCAAACTCAAAGGAGGTCTCAATTTTCCAATCTGAGTCCTTGTTTTAAAGTTATTGGGTTTTGCGTTCGAGATAAAATAATTAAGTTTAATTATTTTAATTACCATTTTCCCCTACAAGGCATTTTTCACAGAAGTCCCATGTTGCCAAAAGTTATAGCCCACCTAGGGTAAATGACACATTCTGGACTCAACTGTGGCCTTAGATTTATGATCCAATCTACCATTTTAGAGATAACTTGTTTCCTACATGTACATAGTATAAAAACTCTTAATATTTTTGTATAATTTATTTCGGGCACACCAGGCCTCAGAATTGCACGCCTTCTTAGTGCCTAGCTCTGGAAATATTCTAAAAATTATTCCAAAGTCTTATAAGGAAAAAACCGGGTCTCTAAATTGTTAATGTGAATATTCCTATTTCATATAATAAGAAATATAATGAAATAAAGAATACCATGTTGTCCTTAAATGATAAAATTTGGAAAGTCAAAGAAGGATCAAGCATGATGATTTTTCATAAATCTAGAGAAAAATTAAAAGGAGTTTTTGGGTTGAGAAATAAATCTCATACCTATTTCTATAACTAAAAAATCATTGAAAAACCACCTTATTTCCATATATATTTTTTGTTTGTTTATTCAGTGCAAGGAATTGAAGCCAAGGCATATATTCATGGGGAAACCTTAAGATATGAGTGTTATGAAAATATTATACAACATCCATGAGGATATCCATCATGGAGTTATTTATTTCAATTTATGCTAAAATTTTTCTTGAAGATAATTCTTGAAGAAATATATTCATGATGAAGAATATGGATGAAACTCATCCCTATATAGGGACAAAATCTAAACAAAAACCATAATTGAATATCTCAACTGGAATCAAATGAATATTTGAAGTTATGGTAAGTGAATTATCTGATGATTTCAAATTATGGAAATTGAATCTTTTCATTAAAAAGGTATGTTCTCCTACCTCTATATAAATAAAAATTATAAGTGAGAAGGGGAGAAATTGATAACTTGATTACAAAAGTAAAATTGATTGATAAAGGATAATTAAATTCTTATATTTGAATTTTTTTTAATCTATTTTTCAAGATTAATTCTAGATATTAGTTGAATATCTTTCTAATAACCCATGAAAGAAGGTTTTAGTGTTGGAATCATATTCTGAAAATTTTATTGACAACATTGATGTTTAGATTGATCTATCTTGTTTTATACACCAAGTTAGCCCATGTAGACTTGGATATGATTAATTAATGACTCATTTCTTTAAAAAATTTATTCTTTACTTCTCTCAAGGAGGTCAATTTGAATTTCAATTAAGTGGTATCTCTTATGAAATTAGGATATTTAAGTATAGGAGAAGAAAAGTTTATTTATTATAGAATGATATGAGTTGAATTCTTTCCCATACTTATATCTTTGGTTTTATTTTCAACTAAGGGGGAGAACAAAGAATTGAATTTGAAAGTGAAATGGGAATTAACAAAAAATCCAAAGGGGGATATTGAAGAAACAAAATTGATTAAAGTTATATTTTTGTTGTAATTGTTTTCAATATACTTATTTAATTAAAAGTAAATGTTATTTTGATTGAAGTATGGAGATGATTCCATTAAATTGTTTGTGAGAAGTATTCATAAATTGGAAAATATGTTTTAATTGGTAGAGTTTCTTCAAGTGAAGAAAAATTAATTGTGATGATTATGGATATTATATTAAGTTTTAAGAAATGTGTTAGTTTTATTGAGAATGACACATTGATATCAACAAGGAAATATGTGAGGAAGAAATTAGATGATGAATTTTTAAAAAGAAGGCCATGAAAAATTATGAGGGTTTTATGTTGTTTGTGATTTATTTTTTTGTTGGTTGTCTTTGTATATTATGGAATATGGACATTTTTTAATAGAGTGTTTATTAAAAAGTATCCAACAATTACCAACTATCATGTGGGATCTAGGTGCACCACTACTTAGGTGGGCATTGGGATTAACCATAGTGTCAGCTAGTAGAGAGCCAAGGGAAATGCATGGAACACCCAAAGGAACATAGGAGCAGTGTGGAGGGACACCGTGCGAGGAGGAATGGTGTCAGATGTGGATGATGACACTGGGAGGTGCAAAGGAATGATAGGAGTATCTAGTAACTAATTCTGAGTTGTTGAGGATGTGGATTGTAATGTAAATGGGAGCTCAATATTTTGATGTTTCGATGTGGGATCCCAAACCCGCCATACTGTAGCTCCTCTTTAAAAACTCAGAAATAAATGAGGTCTTATGGTGCTATTATTCCAGCTATTGGATAGTGGGACTAAGCTCATCTTCATCCTTATCCTTGCTCGATTATTTTGTATGTGTTGAAGTTTTATGCAACGTAGACATAAGGTCCAACCGATACTTATGATCACCATTTGAGTGTTATGTGGATAACAATATGATTGAAATCTCACGAAACTCCATTTTTATGGTAAAATGAAAATCAAATTTATGTGATAAAATGAATATAAAATATTTTTATTTAGTGATAGTGATATCATGTGAGCTGTAACCTTAGACAATGCAGTTTATGAGCTGATGAAAGCTTGGATGGATATCCATAATTTTTAAAGAGCTATGTTGGTGTGATTTTCCTATAAATACATGATACTGTCTCATTTTTCAAATACTTTTTATCTATTCTCTGAGATAGATTATTGAGAGAGAAACAGAGCAGGAAAAGTGTTATGAATCTTATGAAGAGTGTTCCATGAACTCGATCTGTTCTTGTTACATTCTATACATTCACATGAAGATTTTGTATAACATTTTCACAAAATGACATTCTCATGAACTAACCCAGTTATGTCGTTTATTTTTGTTTTACAAAGAAGAATAGGGAACTCATGAGTCAATTGACATGTGCTTGACACACTCATACTATTTTGTAAAGATATGATCCATGAAGCATTCATGATTTTCTTACAAGAATCCCCCTATGTTTTATGATGAACAAATAGAATCTATGAATTTTCATTCTCATGTGAAGGATTTGATTGTGATAGTTAGTGTTGCGCATAAGGAATAATTTCATTAATTTATGTTTTCATGAAGAAATTTTGATAAGGCTATGTAAAATGTTATGTGATGAAGACAAAAGTTCAGATGAACATTCATATGTGACTCTCTTATGAAGAATTCCATGGTAATATGGCATTAGTTTATCACACCAGTGTGCTTCGTGAAAGACTTGGTTCCATGAAGCAACCAAGATAGTATGATCCTCTATGTGTATATCTACTAGTTCTTGTGTGAACTATGTTGAGATATTGAGTTATTATGAAAGTAGTTCTATAAGAATAACATTTGAAGCATATTGTTTTCATAACATACTTGTGCAAATCTAATGTTATTTTGAGTTTGAAAAGGTTGTGCATATTCTTGCATGAAGAATTCACTATTTTCTAAAGTTTGCATAAGACTCACGGTATGAAGAAGAACCATGCATACTCATTAGGGTTAGTTCACAAGAAAGAGTCCATGGACACATAAATGTACATGTGCATTGAAAGTATTAAGTGGATAGTGTGTGCATATAAGGTGTGTGTGTGAAATAAAAAATAATAAGAATTGGATAGTGTGTTATACTCACCCTTGTGCAAATTGAGGAGTTGCACGGTATATACATGGAATACACATGCTTATGAGAACATTCATACATGAAAATATAATTATCATTATATATTCATGAAGTAAATATAGTGTACATGTGTGTAGAAATTTCAAAATACTATAATTAGTATTTTTTGAGATGAAGTGTTGTTTTTCAAGTAAAGTGATAAAGAAAACAACTTGTAGTTTATTGAGGAATCTATAGTTGTTCATTTTGATATTTCAGTGAGTTGAAGTGGAAGTGATAACTTCTACTAATTCAAAAGAGTATATTGAGCTAGATTTTATGCAGTATTGCTAATTATATTCAGTGGTAGTTGGAGATTTTCAGTTTAAGTGAGAAAGCACAGAATCAATTTATTCTTACTGGCTCGAAGAGGAAGATCATTTTTTTGTTGCAGTGGTAGCTTGATGTTCTTGTGACCTTTCTCATTATGTTAAGTTTTGTATTTTTGAAACACTGGTGGGATATTAGTATAATTTGGGAAAATTTTATACCTACCCACCAAGGGTTTTAGGGTGATAGTTGACCAACCCACTTGTAATTGTTGATTCATTTCTAGTGAAGAATCTATGTCTTGGATCATCTTGAACATAGTAAGGACGTGGTCTCCTACTTTAGGGGAAAACCTTGTAAAAATATTGTGTGTTGGTATTAATTTACTTTTTTTATTTCATGTGGTATAATTTTTCTTGTAAAAAGCTAGGATTTATTCACTCTAACAAGTGCGGAGGTTCAATTTACAAAAGGGGTAAAAGTGAATAAAATAAAATCGGTAAAACTTGTGTACAATGATTCACCCCCACCTCTCAGTGTACCTACATGATCCACAAAAAAATTAAAAGGGTATGAATATAAATAAATAAATTATAAAAAATATACGATTTAAACATGTATAAAAATAAAATAAATTATTATCTATTGATTGGAAATAAAATAAGAATCATTTGAAAGAAAAAGAAATGTTTTCTGAAAAACTGTATTTTTCTCAAAAGATGTTTCGTCACTCTTTGCACACATTTTTAATCTTAATTTTTAACACTTTTAGAAAATTCATTTAAAAAAATAACTTTATTTTTTAAATCATCATATCAAAATTATCTTATAGTGAATTTTTTGGATTTTTTCCCAAAAGTTTCTTTTTCGATGAATAATAAAAAATACTAATTTTTATTAAAAACTACCTTTCCATTTAAAGAATTTACAAGAACTGTTTTATTTTAATGTGTTTTTAAAAATAAAATTAGTTCAATTAGGTATTTATTGATCCAAATTATTTTTTTTATAAATTTTACATTTAATTTTGATATAAAATCTTTTTAAACTTTTGAAAGTTTCTCTTCTGGAAAACTTTTTTTTGACATGTTTGTGGGTTTAATTTTAAATTAAATTATACCAATTATATGAGTTGAATTTGGAAAAATAAATTCCATATTTGAAATCATAATAATTTATATTATCTAATAACTTCAAATTAATTTTTTACCATAATGAATTGTGAAAAAAAAGAAAAATTATTTACTATGGTTAAGGAAAAAAACGGGTTTACTGAGGGTTAAGATAAAAATATGAGGTTTAAAAATGGAAAAAACTTATCTAATTCCTATTGGATGGTCATTTTTCAAGATTATATATTATAATGTTATAAAATGGTCCATTTTTTATCCTTTTTCTACAAGAAATATGTGGGTGTAATTCCTTTTTTTTCAAAAATTCCAAGTGTGTCCTCTCTCCCACTTATAAAAGGCCACCCCCTCTCCTCTCCTTTCCAAAATTCCAAAACCCATTGGTTCTTCTAATACCTATCCAAATAAATTCCTTACATCCCTAAACTTATATCAAAATCCTTTGTTTGACCATAAATCCAACCTTGGAATGCTTTTGGTGTAAACCAAAATAAGTTGTCTGAATAAGAGGTAACGTCCTTAACCGAGTGTTTTATTTTATTTCTTCTTGCACCCCCTTAAAATATTATTAAATAATGATGATATAATAACATATTTATATTCCATATAATTATGTGTTTTTATGTTAATATTATAACCTAAAACCATCTCCTCCTACCATAAATGTGAAACAAAACCGTTTATCGTGTGTATGGTGGACTACCACCTCAAGAACCGATGTAATATGTTTTCCATAACCACTTCTCATGGATGGATATAATGATGTATATAATGTTTATATATGATATTTATGATATTATTATTCTTATATAGTTATAATATCATATATACCTTCTTACTTTTCATTCTATGGAGAATACAATAACGTCGCTCGTGTGTACGACAGACTACCAATTCTCATGGATGAATAAATATATTATATACTTTCTTAACTTACCATCCATTGAATAAATGATAATGTCGCTCATGTTCACGGCAGAATACCGCCTCACTAAGTGATTCATTTTCACTAATTCTTTACATGGAAGTTTATAAATGTAAAAAATGGGCCCTACTGACAGCACAAACAACCCATCTTAACATGAACATCGGGTCTTGACCCACCAAGTACCACCATTTTATCCACATATACATGGTCCTCTATTTGGGTCCCACCCACGTGTCCGAATAGGTCATCAAACTAATGACTACCGCCTCACGAAGTGATTCATTTTTCACTAACACTTTAATGGAAGGTAATAAATGTAACAACTGGGACATGCTAATAGAACAGACACCCCACCTTAACATGGACATCAGTTACTAACCTTCTAGGTACCACGAGTTTCCCTATATACACATGGTCCCCTCCCTAGGGTCCACCCATGTTCCTGACCACATGGTCCCCTCCTTGGGGTCCACCTTAACTCCAGGCCAAGCACACTTAACTGTGGAGTTATAATCCGGTAGTATCCTGAAAATAAAGGTCCATCTTATTGAAATTATTCATATCATTTAGTCATTTAACCCTTTATCATTATGGGGTGTTACATTCACCCCCCCCCCCTTTAGAGCACAACGTCCTCATTGTGGACCCTACATCTCAACCTAAGAAGTGCACTACACTTAAGGCTAGGTTACTCCTCTGACACTAATGTAACAACTGAGCCTTGCTAACATTATAGACACCCCACCTTAACATGGTTGTCTGGTCCTATCCCACCAGGTACCACCTGTTTCTCTGTAGAGAAGTGGTCCCCTCCCTAGGGCCCACCCATGTGCCCGACCAGGTCATCTAACTAAGGCCAAAACGAATTCTTTTCATTGTGCTTTTTTCTCACTCACATATACCTTGGAAAACTTCCTAAGAGGTCACCCATACTAATCACTACTCCTAGACAAGTACGATGAACTGTGGAGTTCTAATCAGGTAGGCTCCTGAAAAGAAAGGCGCACCTTATTGTCATGAGTCATATCATTTAGTCATTTAACTGTTTATCATTATGGGGTGTTACAATAAAGGATAATTTCATGAATATATACCATATATATGTCATGATATTTATTTTTTAAAATTAATATATCATCCACTTTCTTACCCTTTCAACTGTTAAGGAAATGATAATGTCGCTTGTGCGTACGTACGACCAACTGTCTCCACGAAGCGATGTGATTCATTCTCTATGTTCAAAATTAAATAATTATTATAAATAATAATCCAATGAAAAATGATATTTATAACATTAATATCATTTTTGATATTATGTAACTATATTATATGTTCAATATTTAGAACTTTCATGACAAAACATGCATGAGAAAACAAGGCAACTGACACCTAAAACAACAGTGATAATGAAATATTATTAAAAAATAGGTAATAAGAAATTATAAAAGGGTAATATATTATATTATAAATATTAATATGGTTTTGGTATAAGTTAATAACATGTTTAAAACCACTATATAGAGCACTCAACTAAAGATAAGCATAAAGTAAGAGGTTTCTTAACTCAATTTCCATTCATTAGGTTATACGTCTACTTCATTGATTATATTATGCTAAGATTATGTGTGAAATGGATTTTGATTTTTTATGTTGTATTTACACTTTACATTGTATGGGTCAATAGTTTTTACAAATAATCACCCCATTGATTAACATTCACCTCAATGATATGAAATTTGTAAGGGTTTTTATCTCAAAACTTCTTTGAGACACACATGTTCTTTTATACACCTAATTTATTTTTAATGGTTTATATACTACCCTTTTACATATTATGTCATGAATACTTAATTCATGATATTTTAAGTTGAAATTAATTTACTTCAATCATGATAGTTATGATTCAAAAGTTACCAAAGTGGTAAGGGTCTATTTTTCAATATCATTTTAATTGTGATTATTTATGCTTTAATTTCCATTATTGGAAATTATTTTATCATTACCTAATAAAACACTTAAATTTTATTATCCTATAGTTATTAATGATATTTTAAAATAATAATACCATTTTACCATCTCATTGGTGCTTAAAATGATTGAAAATGTTTTTAATAAAATAAGACTCCATTTCCCTCTTTCGTCAAAAATAGTTTTTCTTCTAAATCTATGTTTTCTACAAATGTTTTCAAAAAAGTTTTACTATGATTGTTTAAATTTATTTTTCAACCTAATTATATTTTTACAAAATATTTTAAAAAAAATATTACTAGTGTTTTCCAAAAAAAGGTAATTTTTTACTTTTCTTACAAAAATGTGAAAGGAATCTTTGTCTTTAACGTATTCTAAATGAATGAAACTTTTCTACCATCATGACTGCTAAATGTATTAAATATTACTTTTTAATTTTCAAATATAATTTTCAAAAAAGGTTTTAATGTTTTATAAATTTTTAGATTTTAAATAATAGATTTCAAAATGGGAAGGATATTTTACTCAAGAAATATTCAAAGTGATTTTTCAAAATCATTTTCCATCTAAGATAAAACCCTTTGATGTTACTCATAGAAAAATGGTTATTTTCCTCAATTATGTTTTTCATATTTTTAAAATTATTTTCATCAATTATAACAGCCTTTTATATTATATATTGATTCTAAATTATGTATATATGACTCTCACATATATTCCTAATTCATTCTCCCTTTTTTACAGTGTAATGCATATCTTATGATCATTTATCAAATGCCTTCATTATGAAATTTCCTTTGATTATGATATGAAAAATGATTATGAAACCCATTTTATTTCAATTGGTAATTATTATGTTATGAGTTATTATTTATTTCCTATATGTGGAACACATAAATCATGAACATGTTATGATAGGTGAACCCAGATAGCACTACAATGAATTGGGTAAAGCTTTAATCTCATGAGACATCATGTATGGGGTTAGGGAGTAAGACTAATCCATTATGGGAATTTTTCATCCATGTGATATTTTCTAGGTAGTTTTCATTGACTCATTTTTATTTAATGTTATATATTTACTCCACATTTACTAGGCTACCATAATATTATGATACCATATTCTTTATGTTATATTTCTACGTGATTACTCATGTTCCTTATCTTTTAGGAAATCATGTTATATCTTTGACTTTCACGTTATTTTTACTTACCATGTTTATTAACTTATTAGTATTTATATCTCACACCTATATTTTATGTATTCCCTAGTTTATCCAATATAGTTTTAGGAGCTCAATGGATTTTTGACCTCACTAAGGAAGAAAAAAACAAGGATTCAATGTTTTTGTTTCCTTTGATAAATTATGATCCTAGTCTTCCAAATACACTAGGTATCATGATAATTGGGTTGTAATTAATATATTTTTATGTTAATAATAATTTAATAATATGCATAAAAGGATTGGGTCACTATAGTGGAATCATATAAAATGTTTAGTTGACCTTTGGAAACTAGGATGAGAAAACTTTAGCAAGAAACCTAGGGATAAGTATAAGGATAAGACTAAGTATAGAAAAATATTCTAGAATCTTGGTAAAGTATAGAGAAATTGGTTTTCAAAAAATTGAATCTCTATCTAGATACTACAAGTGGATGTGGTTCTAGAATAGATGTGCATAGGGGTAATAAATCTGAAAAAGAAATATTGAGCATCACTTGAGTTTTATCGAGTACATAAAAATGGTACTTAATACGCATTTGGTTTGTGATAAAATAAAAAAAAATTGAAAATTTTATTGATAATAAATAAACAAATTCCCCACATTGTGTTAAATATGTTTATTTATAAAATATTTTTTATTAGATCATTCTTTTGAAAATTTGATAAAAATTATAGTTTTACCCTTTAAAGATCACTATAGTAATTAAGACATAAATAATTTTATTTTAATTATTTGAACTTAATATTTTTTAGATATGTTTATGAATTAATTGGATACAACTTTCATTCAGTAAATCTGAGTTAAACCATCCATTTGGTTGGAGAAAATGGTCCATGATGTCAAAGTTAGGATGGACTCTCCATATTGGACATCAGTTATGTATTTGGGACATAAATTATACATTATTCTTTGTATTGGGACCAAATTTGGATAGGAACTCGAGAAATGTTTTTCTCAAAAATCATCCTTCAATAAGGGCAGCTGGTTCATGCGTGTTGAAGGTTAAACATGTAGTACAACTTGGAATAAAATATTTGACCAAATTTCTCCATTCACACTTGAAACCACTGGAAACCTAGCCTCCCCTCCACTCTATAAATTGGTGTTTTTTTTCGTTTGGATGGGTTTGTAATTTCATTAGGATATTGGGATCAGAATAGAATTGGTTACATACCATCTCAATTCACAATTGGAGGTGGGAAGCTACCAAGATAGGATCTCCTCCAAAATGCTCTTCTTTTCCTCTTCTATGTTGTAATGTTATTGTAATTTCCAAAAACTCTTAGTTTTTCTTAAATTTATTATATTATTTTTAATTTTATTCTTATATTAATATTCCTATTTGGTATTTAATTCAAGATTATAAATAAGATTGGGTTATACCCTTTATAAACCATTGCAAATGCAAAATGTTTCTACGATGACTACACCGCCCATGGAAGAGTAGTTTTTTTGTAATCGTTCTACCTCTTACCTTATTCATTAATTTATTTTGAATAAATGAGATAATTTAATTCACTTAAAATTATATATGAATTGAGTTTTTAATTTAATTAAAACTAATAAAACAATCAAATGATTCATGCAAAAAAAAGTAAGGTCAAGTAATGTGTGGATTTTGAGAGCGCGACCTTAACCGGTGAAACAAAAGCACATGGGATAAATTTTTAGAGCTAAAATATAATCCTTAAAAATAATTCATCCTCATTTTCCAGAATTTATATGTTTCTTAATTTACCACTAGCCATAAGATAGTCTTAGAATTTCAATCAAAGAAGGGTGCTACGATTGCATGTTCTGAAGATAGTCTCGTGTTTAATTCATTTTATCATTGTGGTTATGTTAACTCCTATAGGGTTAAAGGGTTAATAAATTAGAGGATCATAATTATTTTTATATTAAGTTAAATTATAATTATTAATAAATAATAGAATATGTATGGTTAGATAAATTACACCTTTTAAAATATTTTCTAAAAACATCTTCTCGTTGTGTTTTATTAATCAAATTTCATTTCAAAAAAATAAAATCTTCTTCCAGCACGATTATTCTTCTTATTTTTTAAACATTGAACCCCCAATCTATCTAAGTTTTTTATTTTAATTTATTTTAATTTTAAAATACCTTTGATATGTTGTTTTAAATTACTTTCTCCTTTGAGAGACAGCCTTGGTCATCCACTCTGCTACACCTAAATAACCAAAAACCGAATATCATTTAAGAGAACCCATGATAGAGCCTTTAAAATTGGAACTATTATCAAGGAGGAAAGTAATTTATTCAACCAATTAGAGATATTTATTTTGTTTTTCATTTTATTCTTTTCTTCTCCTCTTTCTTTCTTCTTTCCCCTTTCTCAATTTTTTTCCTCTCTTATTTTATTTTTATCGGACCAACTCAAAATTATTTTCTTTTTATTATGGTCCACTTTTATTATTTTCATTTTTATTTGATTTATGACATGAACTAATCCTAAGGATATCTTATATATTGACCCTAATATTGAACGTAGCCTTAGAGCTCGAATCAGACAGTCTTGGTCTATGAGAATTTTTAACATTCAGCCAATTGGAGAATTCTTCCATTCTGGTAACACAAAAATTTGAAATAATTATGAATCAAACATAAAACAAGAACCAATGGCTGAAAATATTAACAATGAACTTAATATAACCATTCAATAATTTTTTACACCCGACATTAACTATCTACCAAATTTTATTGCATACCCAAACCTCGAATCGGACTTTGAATTGAAATATAGGTTAATTCACCTTCTTTCAAAGTTTCATGGATCATCTAGTGAGGTTCCAAAAAAACTAAAAGAATTTAATGTGGTTTTATCAACCCTTAAACCCAGAAATGTATCTGAAGATCAAATAAAACTAAGAACATTCCCATTTTTACTTGATGGAGATGAAAAAGATTGGATGTATTATTTATAACCTGAAGACATGAATTGTTAGAATGATTTGAATTGTCTTTTCTTGCAGATATTTCTTAGAACATAAAGGACCACTTCCAATCGCAAAGAGATCTCAGGAATCAAAAAATACCAAGGGGAGTTAATGTATGAGTATTGGGAGCAATTCAAGAAGTTCTGTGTAAGCTACCCACAACACCAAATCAGTGAGAAACTACTCATCCAGTACTTCTATGAAGGACTCACACCTATGGAGAGAAGCATAGTGTATGTCGTAGTTGGAGGGGCATTGGTCAACAAAACACCAGTATATTCATATGTGTTGATTGAAAAGATGGCACAAAACTCCCAACAATATGGCGATCGAGGTACACCACATATTAGAGGAGTACGTTTGGTAAGTCCTTCCTCTCTTGAAAATCATTTGATTGATACTCAATTGGAAGAATTGACCACTATGGTGAGGCAGATTGCTTTGGATCAAAAGACATCCCAACCCAATCCTATGAGGCCATGTGGAATCTGCACTGAAATTGACCATCCAACTAATTGTTCCTCCAATTACTAGAGTCATATGATTGTGCAACAGTATTCCCTAGGAGACCATATCAACAGAAACGGCAGCCACGTCCCTAAAATAATTATGATTCCTTTGCACCAATATACAACCATGGGTGGAAAGATCAATCAGACATGAGTTATGGATCTAGACAAAAAAAAGGTCCCCTTCTCAACAAAACTTTTAGCAGACTTCGCTTTACCAATATGGTTTCCAACAAACCCAAAGGATATTTTATGCTCAAGCATCAACAAGTCAACAACACAGGAATTCTCAACCAAAGGTAGATTATAATACTAATGATATTTTGAAACAAATTGTTCTTAATAAATAGAATGAGATGAAGAGTCAAGGTTTGGAGCAGAGTGAGTTGAAGACTAAAATGAGCCAGATTTCCACTACCCTCCATGAACTGGTAAGTAAGAACTCCAAAAAACTTCCTTCCCAACCTACTCTAAATCCTAAGTGGAATATTAGTGCCATCACATTGAGAATCGGGAATAAAACAACTAATACTTGTGCACCCACCATTCCACCAAGATTCACCTCAACTTCAGAGAGGCCCCATTCTAGAACAGTTGATGAGCAGCCCAAGGAGAAAGACAAAGGTAAGAAAAAGATTGATGATGTTCTTCCTAAACCCCTTATATTTCAAAACATAATTGTACATACCAAGAAGATGGCTGAAGAGGCGACACAATAATAATTTTTGGATATATTCAAGCATGTTGAGATCAACATCCCTTTACTTGAAGCATTAAATCAAATCCCAAGGTATGCCAAATTTTTAAAAGAAATTTTTACCAATCTAAGAGAGCTCAATGGAAATAAGAGGATCAATCTTGAAAGGAATGTGTCAGCACTCATTACACCAACTCTAGAAATTCCAATAAAGTTCAAGGATCCCAATACACTCCCCATACCATGAACCATAGGGGAGTTACACATTTTTGATACATTATGTGATTTAGTTGCTTCCATAAATATGATGCCTCACTCTGTATTCTCTTCTTTACAAGTTGGTGAGTTGAATCTGATGAGAGTAGTCGTGTAGTTTCCGAACGTAGATACAACATATCTAGAAGGAGCCCTCAAGGATGTACTTTTTTGGGTAAGATACATTATCATTCCAAAAGATTTCTACGTGATTAACATGGAGGATGATCAGGTAATCTATCATTCTACCATTATCTTAGGTATTACCTTCCTCAAAACTAAAAAAATGATCATAAATGTCCATGAGGGTACACTTTCTATGGAGTTTGGAGATGAAGTTATGATATTTAATGTTATGGACTCCATGAAGTACCCCTCAGAGGACCATTCTGCTTTTGTTATCTCCCATTTTGAACCACCAAATAAAAACCCCATGAAATTTTATTGTCCTATGATTAGGGAGATTATGAGTATTTGTTCTAGTTTGATGTCTAAGAGCACTTACACACCTATTACTAATGCACAACCCTCTCTTAGATTTGATTTTAAAATGGATTCATATTTTGATTTTGATCATGTGAACTCTAATTATGACATGGATATTGATTATGCTAATGGGTTTGATGCTTTATTCTCTAATTTTAATGATTTATATTCTGATACTGATGTTCATTGTGCACATATTTCAGTTCCTTAAATTTCTCAATCGATACATCACCCCCTACATTGTAACTCAATCCATTTCCACCAAATCTAGAATAATCATACTTGTTAATTGGTGAGAGATTACCTATTATAATTTCTAAAAATATCCCTTTTGAACAATAAGATTTTTTTTTTGAATCTTTTGAGGGAGAACATTAAGGAAATCGGGTGGACCTTCGCTGACATATCATGTATTAGCCCCTCCATTTTCATGCATAGGATTCTTTTGGAGGATGGGGATAAACCAGTGAGGTACCCACAAAAGAGACGGAATCCAACTCTACTGGAAGTTTTTAAAAAAGAATTTGAAAATTTGATCAAGGAAGGTATAATTTATCCCATTTCAAATTCTCAGTGGGTGAGTCCTATTAAATTTGTACCTAAGAAAAGTGGTGTTACTATTGTTAAAAATTATAAAGAGGAGTTAGTTCCAATGAGGGTTCAAAACAGTTGGCAAGTGTGTATTGATTATAGGAAACTAAATCAATCCACTCGCAAGGACCATTTCCCCCTCTCATTCATTGATAAAATGCTTGAGAGACTAGATGGGAAGACACATTATTGTTTCTTGGATGGATTTTCTGGATATTTTTAGGTTCCTATAGCTCTAGAGGATCAATAGAAGACAACATTCACTTATCCATTCGATACATTTTCCAACCAAAGGATTCCATTTAGACTTTGGAATGCCCCAGGTACCTTCTAGAGATGCATGGTGAGTATTTTTTCTGATTTTTATTAAGGCCATCATGGAGGTATTTATGGATGGTGTATGGGTATTCATTTGATTATTATATCTCTAGTTTAGGAAATGTGTTTAATTATTGTATTGAAAAGAATCTGGTCTTAAAATTTGAAAAGTGTCATTTCATGGTAGATCATGGAATTGTCTTAGGGTATGTAGTGTCAAGACATGGGATGGAGGTTGATAAATCTAAGGTTGATAATATTTCATCCTTACACTATCCTTCATGTGTTCATGATGTTAGATCTTTCCTAGGGAATGCAGGATTTTATCGGTGCTTCATCAAATATTTTAGAAAGATTTCTCTTCCTATGTCACGATTACTTCCAAAGGATTCTGATTTTGTGTTTGATGATTTTTGCAGAACTTCCTTTGATGAGCTAAAGCAGTGTTTGACCACTCCACCGATCATAAAAACCCCACAGTGGGACATTCCATTTGAGCTAATGTGTTATTCTTTAAACTTCACAGTCGGAGCAGTCTTATCACAGAGGGTGGAGGGGAATTCACATGTGATTTACTATGCATCGAGGACACTGGATTCAGCACAATCAAACTACAAAAACATGGAAAATGAGTTTCTTTCCATCATATTTTATTTAGATAAATTCCATTAATATTTATTGGACTCTAAATAAGTTGTTTTTCATACTATAAATCTCTAAGTTACCTCTTAGAGAAGCCGGATTCAAATCCCAGGCTAATCTGATGGATGCTCCTTATTAAATAATTTTATATTAAGATAAATTACAAGAAGGGGTTAGAAAAACCTAGTGGAAGACCACATGAGTAGGCTTACTCACACACTAGAGGATGACACCTTGGACTAGGTACCACTTCAGAACACTTCCCCTGATGAGAATCTATATGCCATCTCAGATACTCATCATTGGTATGTAGATTTAGTTAACTAAATTGTTATCTCTGAAATACCTACAAATTTAAAGAAACATCAAGTCCAAAAATTAAATAGTGAGTCTAGATTTTATGTGCGGGATGATCCCTACCTATAGAGTATGTCTAGTGGCCAAGTTATTAGGAGGTGTGTTCTTGATCACGAGTTTGAGTCTATTTTACATTTTTGTCATATACTTGCATATGGTGGACACTTTGGACCCCAACAAAGAGCTTAAAAAGTATTATACACTGGATTATATTGTCCTAGCTTATTCCATGATGCTCATGTGTTTTTCAAGTCATGCTCACATTGACAACACACTGGGAAAATTTCTAGGAGACACAGGATTCCCCAAAAACCCATATTATTCTGTGATTTTTTTGATGTTTGGGGAATTGATTTTATGGGTCATTTTCCTAGTTCATTTTTTTTATATTTTGGTTGTTATTGATTATGTAAGTAAAAGGGTGGATTCTAAGTCCACTAGGACTAACGATTCTCATATTTTAGTGTAATTTATCAAGACACAAATTTATTTTAGGTTTAGAGTACCAAAATCTATCATTAATGACCAAGGGACACACTTCTAAAATCGAAATTTAGCTTCCCTCCTTCGAATGTATGGGTTACACATAAAACATCAACACCATACCACCCCTAAACAAATGGTCAGGCTGAGGTTTTAAATTGTGATTTGAAACAGATTTTGGAGAAAACCGTGTAGCCGAATAAGAAGGATTAAACAAGCGATTGGATGATGCATTATGGGATTATAGGACAACATAAAAGACCCCCATTGGTATGTCCCAATTTCAGATGGTTTTTGGGAAATCTTGTCATCTCCCCATGGAAGTAGACCATCAAGATTATTGGTCTATAAAGAAATTCAACATAGATTTGGCCCAAGCTGGAATCCAAAGTAAGCTTTAAATTAAAGAGCTTGAGGAGATTAGATTGTCTTTATATGAGAAATCAAGGATCTACATGCAAAGATCAAAAGAAATTTATGATAGAATGATCCAACAAAGGGAGTTTCATGTTGGATAGAAAGTCCTTCTCTATAGTTCATAACTAAAGCTGAGGTCTGGTAAGTCACATTCCAGATGGTTAGGTCCTTATATTGTATCTAATGTTTTTCTTTATGGTGCAGTGGAGATGATACAAGAGGACACTGGAAGGATCTTTAAAGTCAATGGGAAAATCTTGAAGCAATACATTGAGGGAATTTCTATTGATGCAGTGGATTTCATCACACTACATAACGCCATAATCACTTGAGAATATCAGGTTGTTCCTAACCCTTTCACTTTTATATTACTTTTCCTATTTAAAATTATACATTTTATTTGCATATATCATATCATAGGTTCACATTGAGGAAAATACAATATTTTAAGTGTGGGGGAGGGGAAAAAATTATGTGGTAGATATTTTGGATTTTCATTTGTGTGTTTTGTGTGTATTTTATATAAAGTTTTAGGTTAAAATTTTCAAAAAAATCCAAAAAAACAAAAAAAAATCAATAAATATATCATGTAACATTCTCATGTGGAACATATGGTAAATTCATTTTTTTCAAAATTCATTGGTAGAATTATAAGAATGAGTAATATTTCATCATCAAGGGTTTATTTTTATAAAAATTGAAGTCATCGATGATATGATTGGTTGTGTCATTATAAAACCTTTTATATTTTCACATCATTAATTGTGATAATTTTTCATGGTAAACTGTGTCATTTATTTCACTACACAAATTTTAACTAAACCGTGACTTGTGAAATTTTTCCTTCTCAATTGAAGGTATAGTCAAGTTAGGTAAAAAAATCATTGGTTGATCCATACATTTGTTTCTCTTTCGATCAGTTTCATTACTGTACCGAATTGACCTATGTGTGTGTACCTATTATCCGACTATTGTAAGCCCTCAAAAAACAAAAAACAAAAAAAAAACAAAAATATGGGTTGTGTCTTGGACAAGTCAAAAACCACTCTTCATCAAACTTTGATCTTATTATAACTATTACAATTAGTGTCATGAGGAGATTAAGCATGGGTTGAGTGTTGAGTGTGATATTTTTTCCAAGTGCAACTAAAAAAAATATGAGAGTGATGAAATGTACAACATATGGGGATATCTAGGTCGGGAGCTTAAGGTTTGACTTTTGGGAATGATTAAGTGAGTGGGTCTTGAAATTCAATTGCAAAGGAATGTAAAACAGGTTCGGTGAATTAAACCAAGTAAGAATAATTGTTTTAATTTACTTGAATATACTAAATAAAAGGTGGATTTATGAGCTTGTAATGGTTGGCACACACACATGTGGAGAATTAGTAGCATGGTAGACCCATGACTTGTTTCACTATGATTAGTGTTACGAATATCACTGGATTTTGTTTTAACACAATTTATGAGATAATGAATTTAAAATTTATTGATAGTTACTCTTTATGGGATTCTTACTTTGCTTATATTTCCACTGTGGATTGAGAAATATGAACATGCATATTTTGTCACAATTTTTTTGAATACATGATATGAGGTTTTTCCTAGGAGTGCAAAAGGGTAAGTGTGGGAGAGTTGATAAAACAAAATTTTTTTTGAATATTTTATTGATAATAAATGAAAAACAATTCCTCACATTGTGTTAAATATGTTTATTTATAAAATATTTGGGATTAGATCATTCTTTTGAAAGTTTGATGAAAATTCATGTTTTACCCTTTAAAGTGCACTGTAGTAATTAAGACATAAATAATTTTACTTGAATTATTTACACTTAATATTTTTTAAATGTGTTCCTGAATTAATTGGATTCAACTTTTATTCAAGACATCTAAGATAAATTATGCATTTTGTGGGAGAAAATGGGCCATGAAGTCAAAGTTGGGCTGGAATCACCAGATTGGACATCAGTTATATATTTGGGTCATAACTTCTACATCCGTACTTTTATTGGGACAAAGTTTGGATAAGAACTTGAGAAAAGAATTTATCTAAAATCATCCTTCTGTAATGATAGATAGTTCATGCGTTTTGAAGGTCAAACAGGTGGTGCAAATTGGAATAAAATGTTTGCCTGAATTTCCCAATTCACACTTAAAACCATTTGAAACCTAGCCTCCCCTCCACTCTATAAATTGGTGTTTTTATCATTTGGATTTATTTAGACATGAATTAAGACATTTTTATCAGAGGATAAGTGGTTCCATACCATTTAAATTCATAATTTTAGGAGGTAAGCTACCAAGCTAGGATCTCCTCTAAAATGCTCTTCTTTTCCTATTCTTTGTTGTAATATTGTTGTACTTTCAACAAACTCTTAGTTTCTATTAAATTTATTATATTATTTTCAATTTTATTCTTATATTATTATTCATATTTTGAATTTAATTCAATAGTAGAAACAATATTAGGTTATACCCTTTCTAAACCCTTGTGAATGTAAAATATTTCTACGATGACTACACCACCCATGAAAGATTAGTTCTTTTTTTGTAATCACTCTACCTCTTACCTTATTTATTAATTTATTTTAAATCAATGAGATACTTTAATTCACTTAAAATGATATATTAATTTATTTTTTAATTTAATTGAAACTAATAAATCAATTGAATGATTCATGCAAAAACACGTGAGGTTGAGTAATCTGTGAATTTTGAGAGTGCAACCTTGTCCGGTGAAACAAAAGCACATGGGGTAAATTTTTAGGGTTCAAATATAATATATAAACACAATTAATCCTAATTTTCTGGAATGGATATGTGCCCTAATTTAACAATGACCATAATCTAGGCTTAGAACATCAATCAAAGCAGGCTGCTATGATTTAATGTTCTGAAGCTAGCCTCGGGTTTAATTAATTTCATCTTTGTGGTTATGTTAACTCCCATAGAGTTTGAGGTTTAAAAAATTATGGGATAATACTACTACAAAATTGACCATTAGAGACCTCCAAAAGTGGTCGCTAATGGTCTTTAGTGACTGCCAACCGACGGCCAATGGCGGTCGCAGTTGGCCCATCGCTAAAGGCCAATAGAGACCGCCAACGGCGGTCGCTATAAGGTGTCTACGTCCAACCTCGATGGTGGTCGCTGGGAGGAGAAGTAGTGACCACTTTTGGAGGTCACTAATGCTCTGAAAAAATGATACCATTAGCGACCGCCTTAAGTGGTCGCTAACCTGAGGATTTTTTTTTAAAATACTGCATTTTGATAGCATCCAAAGAACCAAAAAAACAACCTACAACAAATAAAAGCACATGAAAAATATTCAATGTAGATGTGTGTGTGGATTTAGTGGAAGAAAATTGCAACTTATAACTCACCTAAGATGAAAAAAATTCAGTCAACCATGACCGGAAGAAACCTGTGTTAAAGTAAGCCTGGAGAATTCAATCCTCCAGAAGTATGATATTGGAAAATATCATATTGATATAGTTGATTGGAAGGTGTGATTGGAAGCCATATCAATCACAACTCTTGCTGAAACAATAAAGCTGAGTAAAAAATATATTCAAATAAAGAAAAATTACCAGCCAATAATTCATTAAATAGAGACTGAATATAAGTTACTTAATGTTGATAATATATTTATGAAGTAGATATGGGATATTAATAAATACCAACTGATTTATACTCAATCATTTAAGAGTATTGAAAAGAAAATTACAGAAAGAATAAAATTGAATTTGAAAAAGAGTGACTAGAATAAGTTTCTTCCCAACCTTCTTCTTCCAAACCTAGAAACACTTCCACCACAAAACATTTACCTTGAATGGAAATGAAAATAAAAAATCTAAACTAAACCTAAAACATACAATATTCTTCAAACTCCAATGATTCATACTCACACAACTGATCTTGTTTGTTTACCTCCTATATTTTTAGTTTTATGAAAGGGATGGTGGGCCTTTGGGCGCTCAAATATTTAGGATTTGAGATTTCATGATGATACACGTAGGTTGTTCCATGTTTTGTGCCAATGGAATTTGAGTGTGTTTTTTATAGAGATTTTTTTATAACCTACCAGTATGTGGGTGCATTAAGTGAGAAAGTTCATGTAGGGATTTATGATTGCATGATGTGTTGAGCATCAGAAACATTGAGGTTTGTAAAGTAATTAGAAGTTTTATAAATAATGGAAGTGTATTTGTGAGTGTAATCAATAGTGATAGTTTCATGTTTTTCTACAGCTATAAGTAGCACTAGTTTCAGAAGTATATTTGTGTAATATAGAAGAACAAGAATCCATGGGGTTGTGTGTGAAAAAAATTATGCATTTAGTTGTGCAAAGCAGATAATAAAAGAAATATTCCATTGTTTCTTAATCGTTTAATGAAGATAAACATATGTTCATATATATGTTTAATGATTAATTAAAAAATAAACACATTTACATTCATACATACCTCAACCATTAGATTCATGTGGATCTAAAAAATGATATGGATATGGTGTTTGTTCCCCTGACATATCTTTATAAATAGAAATAATTAATAAGGAAAGGATCAGATGCCTATTATAGTTCCATATGATGTAAACTACAAAGGACTTGTGTATACACTAAAATGATCTAAATTTCAAACCACCCCTTGCCAATGATATAAACTGTACATCCAACTCAACAATTAAAACATTTTTTATACATTAAAATGAAACATTTTTCAAAAAGTAAAGACATTATCTAAGACATGCCCTTATAATTTGATTCTCTTAATTCATCAATGCATCAAAAACAAATTTATAAACAAATAGCAGGCAAGTTCATTAGTGAATTTAAAACTTCTCTCTAACATAAGAAATATCCATTCTTATGGCTTTGAAAATTAATGTTTAACACATGAGTATTCATTTCCTTGGAAATCACCATAAGAAAGTTTCACCCATCCTCCTTCCACTAAGATAACCCAACATATGAGAAAGCACATTCCTACCCAAACCCCTAGAAGCATGTACCAAATAAATCCATGTCCGATGAGGAAAAAAATACACAATTCATATTCCTTACATCGAGATGCATCAAATTATAGGAATCTAAATCATCTTGGATATCTTTATTTAAACTTTTCAGCATTGCAAGGGAAAAGCAACATAAGAATGACCTTCTCCAGACCGATGTTTTTCATCATGATTATGCAGTTGTCTATAACATAAAGGGGCCTTGAAATTCTGCATTCCGTATTTACAGAATATTTGAATTGTTCTAGATATTTATCTCAAAGAACTTGGGTTTTTATTCATTGTAGTTTCCACCTTTGAAATTATATTAAAAATTTAGTGCGTAACATAAAATTGTTATAATAGTCGCATCAGAAGTGGATAATTATTGACGTTAATTACCTGTGGGGTAAATACTATAATTACCATGATTAATGTTAATTAGCTCATCAATAATTTGCTTAAAACCACACACATTTATGTTCAAACTATATTTTAAATACGTATGGAAATGAAATGAGAACAAATTTCATTTTACAATGATTAATAATCAACAACAACCAAATCACAAAGCCAATGCATTGTGAAATCTGAGTGATGGTGGTTCCCAAAATAAAAACCCTAAAACCAAAATTAGGGATTACCAGATTGCACATAAAATCTAGAACAAAGTGAAGACGTGGAGTCGGAGGTCGGGCGAGACGTGGAATAGGTGTAGCAGTTAGGGCGGATGTGCAGCGCGAGGCACCGGGTGCGGGCGCGACGACGAACGATCTGCGGGGAGAGGGAGCCGTAGGTTAGGGAGGTAGAAGTAGAGGTGGAGAGGGGATCTAGGGAGGGAGAGGGAGTAAAAGAAAGAGAAATATGAATCTGGAGCCAGAGGCGTGTTCAGCGAGGGAGAAGACGAGCGACGACGAAGGTGAAGGTAGGGTTTGCTGAGGGTGGTGCGTGAGGGAGGAGTGGGGGGGATATCACGTGAATTTTTTTTAAGCCTAGCGGCCGCCATTGGCGGTCGCTATTGATACCCAATAGCGACCCCCAATGGTGGTCTCCCAATCCATGGGGCTCCAAAGATCAAATTTCTAGTAGTGTTAAGTGGATATTAATTTAAATTATAATTATTAACAAGTGAAGAGGTAGAGTTAGATCGATTACTCCTTTTAAAATATTTTCTAAAAAACAGCTTCTTGTTTTGTTTTATTAATCAAATTTCATTTCAAAAACAAAAACAAAAAAAATAAAATCTTCTTACATCATGCCTCTTCTTCTTATTTTATAAACATTGAAACCTACCCATCCTTCTAAGTTATTTACTTTATTTTACTTTAAAAATACCTTTGATATGTTGTTTTAAATTACTTCCTCCTTTGAGAGACAACCTTGGTTAGCCACTCTACTACACCTAAATAACCTAAAACCGAATATCATTTGAGATCGCCCACGATAGTGTCTTTCATTTTGATACTCTCAGGGGTTATGCTTTGAAAATTAAAAAAACTCTATATAAACTATGATAAGGGACTTAAATATATGAAAATAATGGATATACTAGGTTTAACCTAAAGTGTCTTAGGTTGATAATTCTAAGGATGGTCATAATTTTAAAGGCATAAGTACCCCTTTTGTGGTTTTATGTTATGAAAGTCTAAAATGATTAAGAGTATTCTAAGAGACATTTATGATAATATAACCCTTCAGTTTTTATGGGTTTTAGTAAAAAATAATTTATTTGAGGAATAATTTATTTATATTTTATGTACATAAGATTATTAGTATTGGTATTTTTTAGGGTTTATCCTATAATTGATGTTAATGTATTAATATTTGATTAAGATTATTTTATTTTTTGGGAAAGATAATTTTTATAGAAGACTTTTGTGGTTACAAACTAATTTGATGATTAATGTTATTTTGGGTATGTTCATCATATTATTGATAACATTATAGGATCATGGATAATTATGAATATGATTATCACGTAAGTTTTTCCATATTTTTATAAAAAGGATAACCCGTAATTTGGGTGATAACCCATCGCATCTGGTAAGTTTGAGGGGCTTGAACCCACAACTGAAGGGTGATAAGGGTGAAACACCTACTAATGGACCAGGTAATATACTAGTTAGTATGAAATTTTCTTTACCTAATGACTTGATGAACAAATATTAATATGATTAAATATTTTTGAGTTGATTAATGATTTTCTGGAGCTGTTTTATTAGGTAGAAGTATTTATTACATTGATGTTTAATGTAAAGTATTAATTGGGATGAATGTTATTATGTTTTTGGAGATTCAAGATAAGGGGTTTTAAGGATAAACACTTATTTAATGGATTAATTTGATCTTTTTGAGTTACTATTTAGGTATTTAAATATTTTGGGAAAACTTATGATAACTATTTTGGTTTTAGTAAAGATTAGAATAATTATGTAAGGACCCGACCCCAGTTTCCTAGAGCTGGTGCCTTGTTTTATTACATTGGCATATAAACAAGGAATATGAATCCTGAAGGACCAAGTAGTTTAGTAGATTTGGAAAAAAGATACATACATGAGTTTAACATTACAAATTTAAATGAAATACAACATATAAGTTTTATTGGGAACATACACAACAATAAGTTTATCCTTGTAGGTTACTCATAATAAACTTCTTCATGTCCTGAGAAAATAAAACAAAAGAAAGGGGTGATATCAAATGCTCAGTAAGGGTAAGAAACATAGTGGATTATATCATAAACATAAACATTAGGCATGGTGAGTAACTAAAAACACATGCCTTTAAAAATAAACTTGAACACATTAGTGATGGAATAAGTTATGAATAAGTAATGCCATAATAAAACATAATCATGGGTATTATACTAGTCAAATAACCACATTAAATATCAATCACTAGTTTTATAATGAGGGAATTCATAATGCTGGACATCATAACCATGCTGTCAAGGCCTCATGCCAAGACCATAAATATCCATTTTGTCAAGGCCTCGTGTCAAGACCATAGTTTGTCTCATGAGACATACCGATGCACCGAGGGGATATAGAGGACCCCACATGACACTTACTATGTACAATGAATTACTCATATGAATGGGGAAAAACCTAAATATCATATATATTCATATTGAAACTAACATATGAAATGTAAATAACTTTTCCCGAACAATAATCATAAACAATAACCATTCAAATTAAATTGGTGAATGGTTTTAAGATAGCACATCCACATTAAAACAAATAATATACCATTAAATTAAATATTGTAGATGATATAATAAAATATTAATTCCAATAATACAAAATAATCAATAGGAGTGTTTAAATAGATGAATAAACTCTTATAAAATCATCGAGTAATTCTTGAGATAAATACTCTTTTATTTTGAAAAGAAGAGTTATTTTGTAAAAGTATTTGTATAAAACCAGAAGTAAGATAGTATTTTCATAATAAAATGAGTGAATTTATAAATACAATGGTTGCTAAAAATATATTATAGAGTTTCCTTGAAAATAAGTAATACTTTGAGAAATTCCCTTGAATCAGGCTGGTATTTCAGGAATAATTTTTGAAAGATCCTTTTAAAACAAAAAACTCACCATAAATGAAAGTAGGATTTGTGTTGTTGAATAAATATATAATATTCTCACAGAATATATGATAATTACATATGAATAAATAATAATTTAATTTAGGTAAGTAGATAATAAGAGTAACCCAAATGAAAATAGAGGTTCGAGTAGAAAACCCTTACCTTAAGTCCAAAGGTGTTCCTAACTTGATATTAATGATATGAATAGTCAAATTTAGGTTCATAAATTAATTATTATAGAACCTCATAAACATTTAATTTATTTATTATAACCTTATTAGGTTCATTCATTACCTTTTGATGGGTTAAGAGATTCAATTTCATTGTTTGTGAGTGTTTTCTTCCTTGGTTTTCATGATCTCTTAACTTATATTCATGTAAGGATAAACATGTATAATGAGAATGGTTGTCCAGGATAAAAGTTGTATGTTATTAGTGAACAACCATAATATTACATTTTCATAAAATTTATTTGGTTATTGGGAGTGAAGATGAATCATTATATAAAACATTAATGATAATTGTTTGGGTTAATTGGAAAGTCTTGATCACAACAAACTCATTTTGATTTAGAAAGTAATATCATGTTTAAAAAAGTATTATATAACCTTAAATAATTTATAATACATATATTATAATCTGTTTCAACCATAAAAATAGTTTCATAACAATAATTGAATACGGTATTAGAAATTGAAAACTCGTCGTCCTTGAATCTGATAAATTAATACAACTCGGATGGTGTTTTCATTTCTAGTATAAAATAAGGGGAAAGGAGATATGATAAAGAATTATTACATTATCATAAAAAATTCCAATAAATTTAAGGTACTTGAGTCATCACAAAATTTGGATGAAGGTAGGTTAGGAAATAAAAAGAAAAGAAAACAAAGAAACTTGAAAAGAGGAATTTACCTCTTGAATTAATCTTCCTTGAGAGCCTCTTTAAGGAAGAGGTTTTGGTATTTTTATGATAAAAAGGGATGTTGTACATGGGGGAGGATATTTGGGAAGAATTTAGACAAGGCACAAGGCTTGAGAGGAGTCAAGAGAAGAGGGAGTGAGGGGGGTTTATAGTGGAGGAGGGGAGGGTTTTCCCATTATTTTACTCATTATTTTATTGTTTTTTCAAATACAACCAATAGTATTGATTATTGTGAAAAATAATATTAATATGTGCATTTTATTTCTAACCAAGTGGTATTACATCTTCCTTACATAACCTATGACTCAATAAATCATGTATTTAGTATTTATCGTAAATTGGTGTATTTTATTATTCACCTAAAATCGAAGTATTTTAGAAAAATCCCAAATAATCACCCCAACCATTTTTCAATTTTTATAATTAAAAAATAAAATCCATTTTTTGAAAATAATTTTTTCAATATTTTTAATTTAATATTTAAATAAAATCATAATTTATTAAAAAAACAACATTAAAACTATAAATCGTTTAATAACATCCTGAAAAATTAATCAAGGTCCCATAAAATTATCTTATAACCATAATACAATAAAATAAAAATTTATGATTAAATTTTATGAAAATAAATTTACACTTTAAATTATTAAATTAATCATAAAATTATAATTAAAATATTTATGACATACAAATATACCAATACTTATACTATGATCGTTTTTTCACTTATAAGATGTCTAAATTGTATTTATACATTCATGGGTGATGTTTCTATTTTTTTACAATTTATTATTCAATAATATTAATTACTATTCATTAGGGTATGCTACTATTCATAAGGGTATGTTACTATTCATCAAAAACTAAGTTGATTCTATCGGACTCTAAATATCTTACTGAACGTAGCCATGTATGTCAGTTTTTCAAAATTAAAATCATAGATGTGGAAATTTTATGTTTACTCGATAGGTTATAACAAAGTGTTTTTTGTAGAGACTCAGTGTTTTATGCATTCAATATTAAATTTATTTACAAAATATTGGGGTGTTACATTATCCCCTAACAAAAATTTCTTCCTTGAAATTATCATAATTTTACCATAGAAAAATATTTGGGTAGTTTTTCATTATAATCTCCTCAGGATCCCATGTTTCCTCTTTGATTTTATGATTTTTCCACAGCATCTTTACCATTAGAGTCATACGATTCCTCAAAACTTGTTCTTTAGTGTCCAAAATCTAGATAGAATCTTCACAGTAATATAGGTCAGGTTCTATTTCTATACCTTCAAAAGTGAGGACATGCGTTGGGTCTAGCATGTACTTTATCAACAATGAGACATGGAACACATTGTGTACTTTATACAAGCTAGTTGGCATAGAAAAACTATAATACACAACTTCAATTATCTCTATAATTTTAAAAGGGCCTATGTACCTAGGTCTTAGTTTCCCTTTATTCCCAAATCAAATAACATCCTTTCATGGAGATAATTTTAAGAAAACATAATCTTCCACTTTAAATTCTAAATCCTTCCTTCGATTATAAGCATAGATTTTTTGTCTAATTTGAGATTCTTTGATATGGCCTTGAATAGTATTTACTTTCACTATTGTTTTCTCCACAAGATCTGGGCCCACTAGCTTCCTTTCACCTACTTCATCCCAACATATTGGTGTATGACATCTCTTTCTGTAAAATGCTTCATATGGTGCCATTTGAACACTGGAATGAAAAATATTATTGTAGGAAAACTACACCAAGGGTAAATATTGATCCCACATACCTTGAAAGTTGAGCGATCAAGATCTCAACATGTCTTCTAAAGTTTGGATCGTCCTTTCTGATTTCCCATCAGTTTGTGGGTGATAAGAGGTACTTAATTGAAGCTGAGTATCTAAAGATTTCGGAAGACCTTTCCAGAATTTTGATGTAAATTGAGGATCACGATCAGAAACTATTGAAATAGGTGCTCCATGAAGTCTTACAACTTCATTAATATAGATTTTTTCAAACCACTCCAGTGGAAAATCCTCCCATATAGCGAGAAAATGTGAAAATTTTGTAAGTCAATCCACAATTACCCATATTGAATCATTATTTCTTGGAGTCTTGGGTAATCCAATGATAAGATCTACAGTGATGTCATCCCATTTCCATGTAGGAATAGGTAGAGGTTGCATGACTCCTCTAGGATGTTGTCGTTTGGCCTTCACTTGTTGACCGACTAGACATCTTGAAACATAATCAGCAATTTCCCACTTCATGTTGTCCCACCAGAAATGTTCCATAAAATATCTATACATCTTAGTGCTACTAGGATTTATATATAAATTTGAGCTATGAGCATCATCCAATAACTCCCTTTTCAGCTCGGGTATAGAGGGAAGACATAGCCTCTTCCCAAATTTCATAATTTCATCTACACATACGAAGTCAACCAACTTCCCATATTTCACAACATTAATTTTCTTTTTAATTTTATCATCATCAGGCTAAGAGCTTTTAATCCTTTCTAATAAAGATGGTTGAGAAAACAATTAAAAAATTAATTATTTTTCACCTTCTTTGATAATTCCCATGCCCATCCTTATTAGATCCCTGAACACAGGATCTCTTTCAATCCTCATTTTGTTTATAACTCCATGATCCTTCCCGCTCAATGCATCAGCTACCTTATTTGCCTTTATTGGGTGTTAGTGTATGGCACAGTAATAATCATTGAGCAGTTCAGGCCATCGTCGTTGCCTAATGTTGAGTTCTTTTTGTGAGAAGATATACTTCATACTCTTGTAATCTGTAAATGTCTCACATATTTCACCATAGAGATAGTGTCTCCATATCTTCAAATAAAATATTACATCTTCTAACAAAATATCATGAGTATGATAGTTTTGTTCATGAATTTTTATCCACATTGATGCATAGTAAATAAGTATATCATTCTACATAAGGACATAAACAAGTATTTTCTTTGATGCGTCACTATAGATCACAAACTCATCATTCCCCGATGGAAAAGTTAGGATCATATAATTCACTAATCTCCTCTTTAATTCTTCAAATCAGTCCTCACATTCTTTTGTCCATATAAACATAACCCCTTTACGTGTAAGCTTGGTCATTGTGTTGGCTAAACGGGCTATGTTCTGAATGAAACGCTGATAATAACATGTTAATCCAATAAAACTATGTACCTTGTTATGTTCGTTGGAGAAGGCCATTCTTGCACAAACTTTGTCTTTGTAGGATCAAAAGATATTTCATCCTTAGAAAAAATGTGTCCAAGTAAGTAAAATAATTGAATCCAAAATTCACACTTTCTAAAATTCCCATATAATTCATTTCTTCTAAGAGTCTTTATAATAGTGCGTAAGTGATTTTCACGATCTTCGTAGATTTTGTAGTATACCAAGATATCATCAATAAATACCACCAAAAATTCATCAAGATATTCCTTGAAAACTCTATTCATTAGATCCCTGAAAAAAGAGTGTGCATTATTCATTCCAAAAGGCATTACTGTAAACTCGTAATTCCCATACCTGGTTCGAAACACTATATTTGGAATGTCTTCCTTCCTTACTAGCAACTCATGATATTCCGATCGAAGGTCAATATTCAAAAAATATTGGGCTCCATGAAGTTGATAAAATAAATCATCAATGTGAGGTAGGGGATACTTGTTCTTTCTATTTATAGAATTGATCTCCCTGTATTCAATGCACAACCTCATAGATCCATATTTTTTCTTAACAAAAAGGAAAAGGGCTTCCCATAGAGAAACACTGGGGTAGATGAATCCTTTATCACTCAATCCCTCTAGTTGTTTATTTAATTTTAATAATTCCACAGTGACCATTCTATAAGGGGTCTTTGATATGAGCCTTGAATTGGGGATTAAGTCAATAGAAAACTCAATTTACTGCTCTGGAGGATGTCTAGGAAAATCCTCTGTAAACACATCAACATATTCTTGCATAATAGGTACATCCTCTATTTTAACATTCCTTTCCTCACCCATAGATATTGTGTTTCATTCCTCCCTAATAATTTAATTCAGTAGAGCTACTGGGGGTAGATCTAGATGAGAACCAGATGGTGATGTTTTTTCCCTAAAGATAAGGGATTCCACATTGTCATCGAAAATTGTAATGTCCTTTTCTTACAATAAATTTTCACATCATGGTTAAAAATACAATTCATACTGAGGATTATATCAAATTAAATCATGGGTATTATAATAAAATCAGTCGATAAAGCATGTTTATATTTCATAATGGGTACTACCTGACACAACTTTGTTGTAATGATACTTACCTTATGGGTTTTGAGTGACAAATACCTTATTAAATCAAATTATAAATATCTAATTTTCTAGGAAAACTGGAAACATATGAAATAATATAATGATCTAGAATCAAATAAATCATTGGCTAAGTTTGAGGAAATGATTAAAGTACCTTCCACCACATCGTTAGGAACTTCAACCTCTATAGTTGTGACTGCATATGCTTGGCCTTTCTCCCTACCTTCTTTGGGGAACTTTTCCCTAACACTTAGGATATTCATATTAATAACGTCACATCTCCCTACAGTTGTAGAATTGAACATTGGTAGTTTATTTCTTCCCCTTAAAATCTTGAGATAGGTGTAATTTTTATCTGAACTTGTAATAGACTCTCATTCTCTTCATCAAATTTTCAGGGTGTTTCTTCCCACAATTTCCATTGGGTGAAAGGTCAACTCTTCCCTTCTTCCCCATTTCCTTATTTCCTTTTTTGGAGTTTTCAGCAGCCCTCTTCTTCTCTTTCTTTCCTTTGAATTCATATGAATTAGATAATTCCTTTTTTTCCTTGAATGCACATGAGACTATATCTTCATATGATGATAAATTATGAGAGACTGGTTCCCTTCAAAGGAATGGTTTTAAACCATCAATGAATCTATCAATCTTTATCCATGGATTACGTATGTAGTCCGCACCATGATTTTCCATCTTTGTAGAGTTAGATTCATACTTGGAAACATTTTTATCCTCCTGCTACCACAGATTCAAGAATTTTCTTTCCATATCCACTCATTGTTTGGGGGGAAAATATTTTTCTGGGAAGATTTCCTTAAAATCCCTTTATTCCATCTCTTCTATTTCTTCCTCCTCTTTTGTATTTTGTATTAACGACCACCACTGATCCACATCTCCTGATATATGATAAACTTCCATGACAACATTATCTCTCTCATTACATCCCAAAGTGAGAAATATCTTCTCTAGGGAACTTATCCACTTATTATCTACAAATGGGTTTTTAGTACCCTTGAATGATGGAGGATGTTGTTACATAAAGAGATCCAACATATCTTCTCCATGTTGTGGATCAGGATGCTCCATAAGGGTAAGTTTATTATTCATAACCTGAGTCAGTTGTACCATTATAGTTATAAGTTT
Organism: Viscum album; assembly: GCA_963277665.1. Classification (NCBI taxonomy): domain Eukaryota; kingdom Viridiplantae; phylum Streptophyta; class Magnoliopsida; order Santalales; family Viscaceae; genus Viscum; species Viscum album. The sequence goes on from OY728166.1 coordinate 535,042,054, forward strand.
CTCAACACCAGTCATAGCCCCAGACCCAACATCATTATCTTGCATCAGAGGTAAATCCTTATATGGGATACGCATGTTCATGCGGTTTCCATTTCTTCCACTAGGTGCCATTTCTAAATAATGGCATACACTAGATTAGGTTACGAATCATAATGTATAATCTCAACTTAGCAAAATACTTAGCATAAATTGAAATCCTATGCATGGATAATCCCATAATCACAAACATGGTTTCTTCGAAGATAAATTTACATTTAAATCCTTAATGATGGTTTGTAAAGAAAATATTAATTATCCTAAGAATATTCCCCAGTATTTTCAAACCAGGTTCATAGTAAGGCATGTTTTCATGTACCAGGATACACCAGTTTAATCCCAAAACTCTTTGTCAGATTTTTCAATCCTAGGAACATTTGTGATAGAACCACATCCACTTATAGTATCCAAAAATGGATGTATTTTTTTGTAAATATCCACATAATTTATTCCTTAACAAAATACCAGGATGTTCTTATATGTTTATCCTCAAATACTATCTTATGGATTTGTTTTGTAATCTACATTTTCTAAATCTAGTTTTCAAGTTTTCTTTTAAACTTCCTTTGATACCAACTATAAGGACCTGACCCCAGTTGCCCGAAGCCGATGCCTTATTTTATTACATTGGCAGATAAATAAAGAATATGCATCCTGAAGGACCAAGTGGTTTAGTAGATTTGGAAACAAGAAATATACATAAGTTAAACATTAAAACTTGAAATAAAATACAACATATTAGTTTTATTGGGAACATCCACAACTATAAGTTTATCCTTATAGGTCACTCATAATAAACTTATTAATGTCCTGAGAATATGAAAAATAAAAAAGGGGTGATCTAAAATGATTAGTAAGGGTAATAAACACAATAGATGATATCATAAACATAAGCATTATCCCCAGTGAATAACTAAAAACACATGCCTTTAAAAATAAACTTGAACACATTATGGTAGGAATAAGAGCAGAATAAATAATGCCATAATAAAACATAATTATGGGTATTCCACTAGTATAATAACCACATGAACTATCAATTAATAGGTTCATAATGAGGGAATGAATAATTTGGGACATCATAACCATACCGTCAAGTCCTTGTGCCAAGACCATAAATATCCATTTTGTCAAGGCCTTGTGCTAAGAGCATAGTTTGTCTCATGAGACATACCAATGCACTGAGGGGATATAGCTCCCCCCTGACACTTACTATGTCCAATGAATTCCTTATATGAATTATGATAAACATAAACAACATATACATTCATATTGAAACTAACATATGAAATGTAAATAACTTTCCCCGAACAATAATCATAAATACTAACCATTCAGAGTAAATTGGTGAATGGTTTGAAGATAGAACATCCACAATAAAACTAATAATAAACCTTTAAATTAAATATGGTAGATGATATAATAAAATATTAATCGCAATAATATATAATAATCATCTAGAGTGTTGAAACATATGAATATACTCTTATAAAATCATCGAGTAATTCTAGAGATAAATACTCTTTTATTTTTGAAAAGAAGAGTTCTTTTGGAAAAGTATTTGTATAAAACCAGAAGTTAAGTAAGATATTATTTTCATAGTAAAATCATTGATTTTATAAATTCAACGGTTTCTAAAATCCAATTATAGAGTGCCTTTGAAAATAGGTAAGAATTTGAGAAATTCCCTTGAATCAGGCTTGTATTTTGAGAAGAATTTTTGAAATATCCTTTTAAAACATATAACTCACCATAAATGAAAGTAGGATTATAGTTGGTATATATTTATATAACATTATCACAAAATATATTATAAGTAAATATGAATAAATAATAATTGAATTGAGGTAAGTAGAGAATAAGAGTAACCTGAATGAAAATGGAGGTTCGTGTAGAAAACCCTTACCTTAAGTACGAAGGTTTTCCTCACCTGATCATAATGACCTAAATAATCAAATTTGGGTTCATATATTAATTATTCCATAACCTAATATATATTTAATTGATTTATTTTAACCTTATTAGGTTCACTCATGACATTTTTATGGGTTAAGAGATTCAATTTCATTGTTTGGGAGTGTTTTCTTCCTTGGTTTTCATGATCGGTTTACTTATATTCATGTAAGGATAAACATGTAGAATAATAATGGTTTTCTAGGATAGAAGTTGTATGTTATTAGTGAAAAAAATAATATTACATGTTCATAAAATTCATTTGGTTGTTAGGAGTGAATATGAATCATTATATAAAACTTTAATGATAATTGTTTGGGTTAATTTGCGGTTCTTGATCACAACAAACTAATTTGGATTTATAAATTAATATCATGTGTAAAAAAGGATTATATAACTTTAAATAAGTTATAATACATATATTATATTTTTTTTCAACCATAAAAATGGTTTCAGGACCATAATTGAATAAGGTATTAGAAATTGAAAACTCGTCGTCCTTGAATGTGATAAATTAACACATCTCGGATGGTGTTTTCATTTCTAGTATAAAAGAAGGAGAAAGGAGAGATGATGAAGAATTATTAATTTATCATAAAAAATTATAGTATATTTAAGGTAATTTATTCATCAAAAAATTTATGAAGGGAGGATAGGGAATAAAAATAAAAGAAAACAAAGGAACTTGAAAAGAGGAATTTACCTCTTGAATTAATCTTCCTTGAGAGCCTCGTATGGGGAGAGGTTTTGTTATTTTTATAAAACCAAGTGATGATATAAGTGGGTGAGGATATTGGGAGGATATTTGGGAAGAATTTAGATAAGTCACAAGTCTTGATAGGAGTAAAGATAAGAGGGAGTGTGGGGGGGTTTATAGTGGAGGAGAGGAGGGTTTTCCCATTATTTTAATCATTATTTTATTATTTTGCAAAAGAAAACCAATAGTATTGATTCTTGTGACCAAGAATAGTAATAAGTGCATGTGAGTTCGAAACAAGTGGTATTATATCAACCGAACATCACCTATGACTCAATAAATCATGTATTTAGTATTTATCATAAATTAGTATATTTTACTATTCACCTAAAATTGAAGTATTTTAGAAAAATCCCAAAAATTCACCCAAACCATTTTCTGAAATTTAGAATTAAAAAAATGAAATCCATTTTTTTTAAATAATTTTCTAAATATTTTTAATTTAATTTTTTAATAAAATCATAATTTATTCGAAAAAAACAACATTAAAACTATAACTCGTTTAATAACACCTTGAAAAATTAATTAAGGTACGATAAAATTATCTTATAAAAATTAGACAATAAAATAAAAATTTATGATTACATTTCATGAAAATAAATATCCATTTTAAATTGTTAAATTAATCATAAAATTTTAATTAAAATATTTATAACATACAAAAATACTAATACTTATACTATGATCATTTCTTCACTTAAAAGATGTCTAAATTAAATTTATACATCCATGGGTGAAGTTTCTATTTTTTGTACAATTTAATATTCATTTATATTCATAAGGGTATGTTACTATTCATAAGGTTATTTCACTACTCATCAAAAACTAAGTTGATTCTATCATACTCTAAATATATTACTGAACGCAACTGTGTATATCAGTTTTTCGAAATTAAAATCACAGAGGTGGAAAAATTATGTTTACTGGATAGGTTATAACAAAGTGGTGTGTGTAGAGACTCAATGTTTTATGCATTCAATATTAAATTTATTTACAAAATCTTAGGGTGTTACATTATACCCTCCTTACAAAAATTTCATCCTTGAAATTACCATAATGTAACCTAACAAAAATATTTGGGTAATTCTTCATTATATGCTCCTTAGGCTCCCATGTTGTCTCTTAGATTTTATGATTTTTCTATAGTATATTTAAAATTTGAGTCACCTAATTCCTCAACACTTGTTCTTTAGTGTCTAGAATCTGGATAGGCTATTCACAGTAAGATAGGTTAGGTTTCAATTATATACCTTTAGAAGTGAGGACATGCTTTGGGTCTGGCATGTACTTTCTCAGCAATAATACATGGAACACATTGTGTAATTTAGATAGGCTGGGTGGAATAGCCAAATGATAATCCATAGCTCCAATTATCTCTAGAATTTCAAAAGGGACTATGTGCATAGGGCTCAATATCCTTTTCTTCCCAAATCTTATAATACCCTTCCATGGAGATACTTTTAAGAAAACATGATCTCTTACTTGAAATTCCAAATCCTTCCTTCCATTATTAGCATAGTTTTTTCTACTTTGAAGTAATTTGATATGTCCTTGAATAGTCTTTAATTTCACTATTGTTTACTCCACAATCTCTATTCCAACTATCTTTCTTTCACCAACTGCATCCCAACATGTTGGTATACGACATCTCTTTCCATACAATGATTCATATGGTGCCATTTGAATACTGGAATGGAAACTATTGTTGTAGGAAAACTACACCAAGGGTAATTTCTAAAGAATTTTCCAAAATTTTGATGTAAATATAGGATTGCAATCAGACACTATTTAAATAGTTACTCCATGAAGTCTTACAACTTCATTGATATAGATTCGTGCAAGACACTCCAGTGGAAAATCCTCTCTTATGGTGAGGAAATGTGCAAATTTTGTAAGTCGATCCACAATTACCCATATTGCATCATTATTTCTTGGAGTCTTGGGTAATCAAATGACAATATCTATGGTGATTTCATCCCATTTCCATGTAGGAATAGTTAAAGGTTTCATGGATCCTCTAGGATGTTGTCGTTCGGCATTCACTTGTTGACAGACTAGACATCTTGATACATAAATAGAAATTTCCCGCTTCATGTTGTCCCATCAGAAATGTTCCTTCAAATATCTATACATCTTAGTGCTACCATGATGTATAGAAAAATTTGAGCTATGAGAATCATCCAATAACTCTATTTTCATATTGGGTATAGAGGGAACACATAGCCTCTTCCCAAATTTCAGAATTCCATCTTCACAAACGAAGTTAGCCAACTTCCCATCTTTCACACCATTAATTTTCTTTTGAAGTTTCTCATCATCAGGATGAGATATTTTAATCCTTTATAATAAAGATGTTTAGGCAACCAATTAGAAAATTAATGATGTTTCACCTTCATTTATAATTCCCATGTCCATCCTTATTATATCCATGAACACAAGATTTCTTTCAATCCTAATTTTGTTTAAAACTCCATGATTCTTCTTTCTCAATGAATCGACTACCTTATTTTCCTTTCCTGGGTGGTAGTGTATGGAAAAATCATAATCCTTGATTAGTTTGAGCCATCCTCGTTGCCTCATGTTGAGTTATTTTAGTAAGAAGATATACTTTAGACTCTTTTGATCTATATATATCTCACATCTTTCACCATAGATATAGTGTCTCCATATCTTCAAAGAAAATATTACAGCTGCTAACTCAAGATCATGAGTAGGATAATTTTTTTCATGAATTTTTATCTTCATTGATGCATAGGAAATAAATCTATCATTCTGCATAAGGACACAACCAAATCCTTTCTTTGATGCATCACTATAGATCACAAACTCATCATTCTCTGATGGTAGAGTTAGGATCGAAGCATACACTAATATACTCTTAGATTCTTAAAAATAGTCATAACATTATTTTTTCCATACAAACTTAACCCCTTTACATGTAATCTTGGTCATTGGGTTGGCTAAATAGGAGAAGTTCTGAATGAAATGCTGATAATAACCTGCTAAACCAATAAAACTGCATACCTCAATTATGCTCGTTGGAGTAGGCCATTCTTGCACAACCTTTTTCTTTGTAGTATCAACATATATTCCATCCTTAGAGATAGTGTGGCCAATAAAGAAAACTTATTGGAGCCAAAATTCAAACTTTCTAAAATTTCCATATAATTCATTTTTTCTAATAGTCTTTAGAATAGTGTGAAAGTTATTTTCATGATCTTCATAGCTTTTAGAGTATACCAAGATATCATCAATAAATACCACCATAAAGTCATAAAGATATTCCTTGAAAACTATATTCATTAGATCCATGAAAACAGAGGGTGCATTAGTCAGTACAAAAGGCATTATAGTAAACTTGTAATGCCCATACATGGTTCAAAATGCTATATTTGGAATGTCTTCCTTCCTTACTAGCAACTAATGATATCTGGATCGAAGGTCAATCTTTAAAAAATATTGGGATCTATGAATTTGATCAAATAAATCATCAATGAAAGATGGGTGATACTTATTCTTTATTGTTATAGCATTGATCTCCCTATAGTAAATTAATAACCTCATAGAACCATCTTTTTTCTTAACAAAAAGGACAAGGGATCCCCATAGAAAAACACTAGGGTGGATGAATCATTTATCACTCAATTACACTAGTTGTTTATTTAGTTACAATAATTCCACAGCGTCTATTCTATAAGGGGTCTTTGATATGGGACTTGAATTAAGAATTATGTCAATGAAAAACTCAATTTACCACTCTAGAGGATGTCTAGGTAAATCCTCTGGAAATACATCAACATATTCTTGTACAATAGGTACATCCTCTATTTGAACATTCCTTTCCTCGCCCATAGATATTGTATTCCCTTCCTCCCCAATAACTGAATTCAGTAGAGCTAATGGGGGTGGATCTAGATGAGAATTAGATGGTGATGTTTCTACCCTAAAGATAAAGGATTTCACATCATCCCCAAAAATTGTAACCTCCTTATTCTTACAATAAATTTTCACATCATGGTTCGAAAGTGAATCCATACCGAGGATTATATCAAATTCAATCATGGGTATTATAATAAAATTAGCAGATAAAGCATGTTTATATTCCATAATGGGGACCTCCTGACACAAATTTGTTGCAATGATACTTCCCTTAGGAGTTTTTATTGAAAACTCCCTTATTAAATAAAATTGGAAACATCTAATTTTATTGGAAAAATGGGAAGATATGAAAGAATGCAATGATCCAAAATCAAATAAAGAATTTTCTAAGTTCAAGGAAATGATTAATGTACTTTCCACCACATCATTAGAAACTTCAACCTCTACAGTTGTTACTACATAAGCTTGGCCTTTCTCCCTTGGCCTTCTTTGGGGAATGTTTCCCTGATGCTTAGGACATTCATGTGTATAATGTCCCATCTCCCTGAAATTGTATCATTGAACATTGGTAGCGTCTTTCTTCCCCTTACAATCCTGAGATCGGTGGCATTTTTCTCCGCACTTGTAATAGACTCCCATTCCCTTCAATAAAGTGTCAGGGTGTTTCTTCCCATAGTTACTACAGGGTGGAAGGTCAAATCTTCCCTTCTTCCCCATTTTTTTATTTCATTTTCTAGAGTTTTTAGCAACCCTGTTATTCTATTTATTTCCTTTGAAGTCACATGGTTTAGATAATTCATTTTCTATTTTGATTTCACATGATAATATATCTTCATATGATGAGAAATTCTAAGAGACCAGTTTCATTTGGAGGAATGGTTTTAAACCATCAAAGAATCGATCAATCTTGGTCCTTGGAATACGTATGTAGTCTGCAGCATGCCTTTCCATCCTTGTAAAATTGGCTTCATACTTGGAAACATTTTCATACTCCTTCTTCCTTATATTCAAGAATTTACATTACATATATACTCTTTGTTTACGGGGAAAATATTTTTATAAGAATATTTCCTTAAAATCTCTCCATTTTATCTCTTCTATTTCTTCCTCCTCCTTTGTGTTTCGGATTAACGACCACCATTGATCTGCATCTTCCGATAGATGATAAAATTACATGACAACCTTCCCTATTTCTTTACATCCCAAAGTGATAAATATCTTCTATAGGGAATTTATCCACTGCTCAGTAACATATGGGTTTGTATTCCCATTGAATGATGGAGGTTGTTTTCACATAAAGTGATATAACATATCTCCTCCACATTTTGGATCAGGATGCTTCATACGGGTAAGGTTATTATTCATAACTTGAGTCATTTGTCCCAGTATAGTTATAAGTTGCTCATAACCGGTTGTAGCTCCAGATCTAACATCATTATCTTACATTGGAGGGAAATCCCTATATGGGATACGCATGTTCATGTGGTTTCCATTTCTCCCACTATGCACCAATTCTAAATAATGGCATACACCATATTAGGTTATGAATCATAATTTATAATCTAAACTTAGAAAAATACTTAGTATAAATTGAAATCCTATGCATGGATAATCCCATAATCACAAAAATGGTTTCTTTGAAGATAAATTTATATCTAAATCCTTCATAATGGATTGTAAATAAAATGTGAATTATCCTAAGAATAACCCCCAGGAGTGTCAAACCAGGTGCGCAGTAAGGCCCATTGTCGTGTATCAGGATACCCTAGGTTAAGCCTAAAACTCCGGGTCAGAGTTTTCACTCCTAGGTATATTTGTGCCAGAATCACGTCCACTTTTAGTATCTAGACAGGGATGTATTTTCTAGAAATATCCACATAATCTATTCCTTAGAAAAATACTAGGATGTTCTTGTATGTTTATCCTCAAAGACTATCTTAGGGGTCTGTTCCCTAATCTACATTTTCTAAATCTAGTTTCCAAGTTTTATACTAAACTTCCTTTGATACCAAATGTTAGGACCCGACCCCAGTTTCTTGGAGTCGGTGCCTTATTTTATTACATTGGCATATAAACAAGGAATATGCATCCAAAAGGACTGAGTAGTGTAGTATATTTGGAAACAAGCACCAGTGGAAAAAATGTCTAACATGTCAGTATTTTTCACATCAGTTCTATATAACGAATGTGAAAAGCTGTAAAAATTGATTTATCACGTTGGTTATTTTATAACCGATGTGATAAATCGATGAAAATCAATTTTTTACGTCGGTTATTTTAAAACTGGCGTTATAAAAACTGAGATTAGCTTTATTATGACAGTTATTTTATAACGAATGTGATATATCAAATCTCAACAATTTATCATGTTGGTTATAAAATAACCGACATGATAAAGCTAATCTCAACAATTTATCACGTTGGTTATAAAAATAACCGACATGATAAAGCGACATTTATCATGTTGGTTATTTTATAATCGAGGTGATAAATTGTTTTCTACATCAGTTATTAAATAACCAACATTATAAAAAGTAAAAAAATAGTTTTCCATGTCGGTTATTAAATAACCGACATGATAAATCTTTTAAATGATATATCGCACCACATATTCAGTTATTCTTCTTTCTTCAATTGGGTGACCTGTGACTCATCTCTCTCGTATGGAAAACCAAGAAACGATTCTTTGAATTCATTCCCTCCAGCATCGTTTTGCCAACATTATTCTTCATATTTATTATCATCAGATCTATCAGGTTGAATCGCAACACTCAAGTAAGCCTCACATGGCTCGGTTTCAGTTTTTACTTTCCATGACGCCCTAAACTAATTTTTGAGATGTTATTTTTCTTTGTTCTTTCTATCATGGTAAGTTTCATAGTGTTCATTTATACTATGCTAAATTATTTTCTGGTAAAATAAATCTATGGAAGTGATATCATGCAAGTTTATGATTTTTGTGTGTTCTATGATGTGTGTGTGCATGCGTACGAGGGGTTTCCAGGGGGGCTGTGAAAGTGGGTGGGGTGTTCAAGGGATTAAAGGGGATTTCCTATGGGGTGGGGGTGTAAAAGGGGGTGGGGGTGGTGTCCAGGGGGGTGTGGGGGATATCCAAGGGGGTTGGGGTGTCAAAGGGGGTGGGGGTGTCCTGGGGGTGAGGGGGCTATCCAAGGGGGTACGGGTGTCCAGGGGTGTGGGGGTGGTGTCCAGGGGGGTGAGTGGGTTGTCTAAAGGGGTAGGGGTGTCTAGGGGGTGGGGGTGTCCATGGGGGGGGATTTCCAGAGGGATGGGGGTTGTCCAGGGGGTGGGGGTATCCAGAGGGTTGGGTTGCTGTCCAGGGGGTGGGGGGATGTCTAGAAGGGTGGGGGGTTGTCCAATGAGGTGGTGGTGTCTAGGGGGTGTCCAAGGGGGTGGGGGTGGTGTCTAGGGGGTGAGGGGGTATTCCAATGGGGTAGGGGTGTCCGGGGGTATGGGGGTGGTGTCCAGGGGGTGAGTGGGTTGTCCAAGGGGGTGGGGGTGCCCAGGGGTGGGGGTGTCCATGGGGAGAGGGGGGATATCCAGAGGTATGGGGGCTATCCATGGGGTGGGGGGGCTATCCAGAGGGTTGGAGACTGTATAGGGGGTGGGGGGCTGTCCATAGGGGTGAGGGGCTGTCCAAGGGGGTGGTGGTGTCCAAGAGGTGTCCAATGGGGTGGGGTGGTGTCCAAGGGGGTGGGGGTGGTGTCGAGGGGGTGAGGGGGCTATCCAGGGGGTGGGGTTGTCCAAGGGGTGTCCAGGGGGTGGGGGTGGTGTCCAGGGCAGTGAGTGGGCTGTTTCATTCTCCTAAATTTCAAAGTTTCCATGTTTCGAATACATCCTGTTCACGGAGCCAAAATCCATGCTCTCTCCACGTAACCAATTATTCAGTACGTGAATATTCAGGATAATTTTTTAAAATTGGTTTAAATTTTTTTTAAGAAAAAGGGATAGGGTTGGGGGTATTTTTAAAAATGGTTCTGAAGAAGTGTGAGCCCCATTCACTCTTCTTCGCTCACCATGAAGCATAAATAGTTAACGTGGTTCATGATTTGGGAATTTTTTAAAGGAAGAGTGAATGTCGTTCACTCTTCCTCTAGATTTTTGTAATAATAAATATTAGATAATATATATATAAATAGATATATAATTAAATATTAAAATAAATATTAATAAATAGTAATAAAAATAATTAAGTATTAATAAATACTAATTAAATATAAATAAATATTAATAAAATATAAATAAATATTAATTAGGTATTTATAAATATTAAAAAATATTAATAAAATTAAATTAAATTTCATAAATATTTATAATAAAAATAAATATTAATAAATATTTATTAAATATTAAATAAATATTCCTAAATGATAATTGAATATCAATTAATATTAATGAATATAAACAAATGTAAGTAAATATTAATAAATATTAATTAACAGTAAAAAAGAGTAATAAAATATTAATTAATTATTCACAAATATTTTTTAATGGTGTTTTCTCCCATTATTGGCATTGATGATGGTGGGTATTAAGGGGACATAGGAGATCGACCATGCTTGGGTGATTCGGGCACCTCAGCAAACCCTAGTTCAGATCTCACATTTGGAAAGAGGGTTTCCTTCGCACGGGCGAAGCTCGTTGACATCAATTCATCAGATCCCATGTCTGTCCATGATGATTCTCTATAACAAGATGCAACAAATACCAATGTCCGTTCTCAAGCCGATTCCTCCTCCCTACTGACTATTCAGAGATCTGAGGAAAACTGTGATTTATGGCCCATTGAGAAGGTATCCTCTGATCGGGCGGGCCTCGAGTCGCATGATCCCAAGCCCACTAAAAAACCTATGGTGTGGGTTGTGATGAAGATGGATATTGGATTTTGTGCACTTTAGTTTTATGTTTTCTTCCCAAAGCTACCAGATTTGATATCTGATGATCATCAACTGCGGCTTGCTGAAATAATATGGTTTTTCTATGGTCCTCGACACAATTCAATGCTTGAGCGCAATCGGATTTCAAGGAATGCTATGATTACCTTTGTTGAAGCTAATCCAAAACTCTTTGAAGACCAGATAGAGGGATGCAAGCATTCCATCATTGCGAGGCTCACCCCTTTCGTGCGGAATGATCCATGTAAGATTGATGATTTGAGGAATCTACTGCTACAAATTTGGGGCTTATATGGGTGGTGAATCATATAATTAGGTATGTTTTTTTTCATATAACCTTCTCTTCAGAATGGCATAAATTGTGTTCTTGGAGCTGTGGATTTATGAATATCAAATCAGGGATCCCGTGCTTTCAAGATTGGGATCCTTGATTTGACCTGTCCTGTGCTAGGAACACCATGGATCAATCTTGAACTAGAATTAAAGGGATAAATTGGTTCTTTTATCACCCACACATCTTATGGGAAATTTCCCTAGCATTTTGATCCCCAATTGAGTTTGATAAAGAAACTGAACTGGCTAGATATGGTCATTGTGCTATAATTATGGTTGAGTTTGACCTCACTTCAACATTGGTTGAGATAGTGTATTTTAATTCTAGAGGATTTAAATTTGAATTGGGAATTGAGTATGAATTTTTTCTTGACTTTTGCTACAACTACATGTCATTTCGTCATGTTAGAGCCAACTATAGATGGGATTTGAAGTGTTCCACTTGCAGGAAGCATGGTCATCGAGCTGAGATTTTTAAATCTAAGCTTCCAAATAATGTTACGGGGAATGTTGTTAGGAAGGATGGGGTGGAAATATCTAGAGGCATGGTAGTAGTGGTGATCCTGCTATTGAGAATTGTGTAGTTTATAAAAAATCATTTGCTGATGTGGTTATCTCAGATAAGGGTGGGAGACTCTCCCTACCAGGTATGGATATGCAGTCTTCTAATGTGTGGGAAGGAATGACACCTGAAGGTAGTAGTGAGCCTCATGTTCAGATGACCTCTCAATATATTAATGATCAAAAAGATTTGTTATTATTGAAACCACCAAATATTTCTGAGTTAATATCTCCTGATGAAGCTGCTATTCAAAACTTTGTTGATCAAATAGTCATGGAAGAGAAAAACATTTTTGTGATAGATCTAAGTGGTAAACAAAAATTTATTGGTGGATCTTTTGGGATGATTAAGCATATGAAATGTATCCAACCTATGTTGGATTCTAATGGTGACCAAGGTAAGGGGTGTCAATCTTCTCCATTTGTAGAAGGGGTTCAACTAGTGGATTTTATTCCTATTCGGGAAGATGTGTGTGGAGGTACAATGAATCAGAAAGGATCACCATCCAGGAACAAGAAAATAGTGCTTGATAAAGGGCGATTCTAAATGGTTACCCATTATAAATATAAAGTATATGATGCACAATTATATGTTGTATAGGTTGTGGACTCTTCATCTCCAATGGCTACTAAAGAGGGATGTGTTGGGCAAGTGTAAACAACTCTAGTATTACTCCCCCTTCTTAGGCTTTACAGGTGGAATTTCCAAAAACTGGGTGTTCAGTGGGCATAATGGATTGGTGCTACCCACCCAACTTCTCTGATCTTATGAAAAAGTTTTATGACTCTTTTGGTAAGGATTCAGCTGATGAGTGTGCTACTGCATGAGAGAGGAATTCACTTATCACTCTCTCTGATGATGCTGAAGTTGAAAGGCCCATTGCAATCACAAACAAGGAGGTGACTGATTGGTTTTTTTTACAACTCTTGGCCATTTACTCTATGATGTAAATAGATGTTTTTTCCTCCAATGAGTACCTTATTGTGCAGAATTTTTTGGCAACCAACTTTGAAGATGGATTTTGTGCTAACTTGGAGAAGGAATTTTGAGATCTTTGTTAGAAGTTCAGAATATGCTATTTCACCGAGGAGTCCTTTGATTTTTCATCGGAGTAGGACCATGTTCCACCTTAACATTCCAAGACATGGTGGTGGGGACGACACCCAAAAGGTAGAGGGAGACATCCTAAAAATATAGGAACTAGAGGGAGTTCTAAGAAGAGAGTTTTTGATCTTGATGTGGGAATATGTTCCTTGATTTTCTTACTCTCCCCTTTGTATGAGTTACTTTTTTATTAATAAATATGGATTCATGGGTTTGGTTTTCAAATCCAAGACTGGTATGTTCTGATTAAATAAATATTCTTAAATTTTAATAATTTTTTTAACAGGTTGAGGGTGAAGCCCTCTTTTATTAAGAATATAAATATTAATTAAATATTAATGAATATAAATAAATATTAAATAAATATTAATAAATGTTAATGATTATTAATAAATATTAATAAATAATAGATATCCATTAAATAAATATTCATAAATATTAATAAACATTATTAAATATAAGTAAATATTAATATTTATGAATATTTATTAACATTTAGTAATATTTAGAAATATTTATGAATATTTATGAATATTTAATTGATATTTAGTAATATTTAATAATATTTATTTAATATTTATTTAATATTTATTAATAATTATTTAATAATTATTTTTTAATTATTAATATTTATTTAAATTTAATGGTATTTAGTTGATATTTATTAATATTTATGAAAAGGTTCTAGCCAGAAGTCAAAGTTCCTAACCAATTATTAAAGATAAAAAAAAGACTAGAAAAAAAAAAGATGATGGGGTTAAACAAAGATAAAATACCTCATTCATCAAACATACTACAGATCTAGAAAATGGGGATCATTCCCATAGTTAGAATCAAATTCATCATTATCCTCCGTAGTTTCCCATTCAGACTGTGGGTTTTTTTATTGAAGATCACATAGTGTTTTTATTTTAATATTTTCTGTTCCAGAGTGAGAATAGAGGACATGATAGACATGCCATGCCCATGTGTTGTAGCCTCTTAACCATGTCATCGACCATGAAACTTTGTAATATGACCCCATCTCCAAGATTTAGGTTGTTGTCAAGCCCCTTCTGGTTCTGTTGATGCAGAATAAACTTGAAGTGGAACATTCAACATGTGATTTTCATCTTGTTATCTTATAGGAGGATTGAAAACTTAAAACATGTTTGATGTATTCACCTTTTCATCCAAATACGGCCCCAAAATAAGGTTGGATTTCTTATGATAAACCATTTTAAATCTTTCACTATCAACTGGGTTCTTCCCTTTATATGTTTTTTTCCACTTGTTGTCTCTTTGCATAACAAAGGAGAGTAAAAGTTTGATTTACCTTTTTTGATTCTTGAAGCTTATTATTCCTGCAATAAATGTTCATCATCCTCATTTTTAATTTTAGTTTCAATGACCACTTGCTAATTTAATATGGAAACTTCCATACACCTCACCAGTGGGCTTTGAAAATCAACACTAGGAATAAGAGCCTTCTCTTGTTTATCACCTAGAGTATTAGCTATTACTATAATATCATCCCAAGACTGATTTATCGAAATATAAGCATCAAAGTCATAGTTGTTACCAGTTGAATTCATCATTGAAGGCAAAGCTCCATCATATTCAGGATTTGTTTATTTTTTGCTATCATATTTTCCAACCTTTTTTGAGGCTTCAACAGGCTGCAAAGAGGTCACTCTACTTAAATTAGAGGTGTTCCTGGTTTGAATACCCACTAAACTGGATGGCTGTGAGCCCTTGGATAATTCACCACCCTATAGAGAAATATCTTTTGAAGCATGGTGATCCATATTCCCATCATGCAGTTGAAGATTTTCAGGCTGTTTGGCACTCCTCTTTTTATTATTGCATGTAGAAATATCTTACCTGCAACCTGAGAAAAAAATATCGAACAAATATTTTTTATAGTTGAAAAATATTTCATTACTATTTATTAATATTTTTTATTATTTTATTTATATTTAAGAATTTTTAATTAAATTTTATTAATAATTATTTATATATATTGATATTTATTGGAATTTATTGATATTTAATATATATTTATTAGTATTTATGAATGTTTAATTAAATCTTATTACTTTTTCTGAATATTTTATTAATATTTAATTAATATTTATGAATATTTATTTAATATTTATTAAGATTTGTTAATATTTACTAGTATTTATTGATATTTTTTTAGTATTTATGAATATTTATTGATATTTATTAATATTTAATTAATATTTATTAATATTTATTAATATTTATTTACATTTGTTTAATATTAATTATTATTTAATTATTATTTAGGAATATTTATTTAATATTTAATCAATAGTTATTAATATTTATTTTCATTATCAATATTTATGAATATTTATTTAATTTTTATTAATATTTTTTAATATTTATACATTTTTATTAATATTTATTGATTTTTTATTAATATTTATGAATTTTTAATTAATTTTTAATTATATTTAATTATTATTTATTAATATTTAATTGTTTTTATTAATTTTTATTAATATTATATTAATATTTAATTCGATATTTATTTATATATATATATATAGTAATATTTATTATTTAAGAAAATTCTGGAGGAAGAATGAATGTCGTTCACTCTTCCTTCAGAAAATTTTCAAAGGAAGAATGAATGAGGTTCACACTCTTCCAGACTAATTTTTAAAAATATCCTCATCCTTATATCTTTTTTAAAAAATAAAAAATTAAAAACCCATTTAAAAAATTATCCCAATATTCACGTACCCAATTCTCACTAGAAATATCAGGTGAAATCAAAGGATGGCCCCAAAGGTTGGTGATGAGCCCTTGACTAGTTTGGCGCCAATGTTAAAGATTGTCAAAGTCACTGACCGAGCTTACAAAGCTTGAACCAGTCTGATTAAATCCATGAAAGCTAAGAACATAGAAGATTATCGGCACTAACACCATGAACCTGCGCGAGCTCGATGTCGGCAATGGGGATTCGATGCCATTTCTTTTTAAGGAAGCTTGATTTTGGGTACAAACCCAAGTCCCACATCAGATTCAACCAAGGATGATGGCTCACATATAATATTGGATGGGTAATTCCTCCTAGAACCCATGGGTTTTAGGATGGAACCCCAGAAAGGATTATGTGTTGGGCCTAGGAGACCTAAGGCTAGAGTAAATTGATCCTGACAAGTGGTATCAGATCCAAGTTCAGCCTAGGTTTTATATAGGGTGGAGTATTTCCCAAACCCATTTGACAACGATCGTGGTTGCTCATTTGAAGCATATTAATCCATGGTACCTTGTGTCGAAATTCTTCCTAATAAATGGTGGTCAGGCGGCGAGTCCTAATGATGAGAAAACGATGATGCAAGATGGTTAGATCTGATTCGTTATCATTTAAGGGGAGACCCAATTGTGGGGTCTTTGGTTTGAGGGGAGTATTTTTGGGTACAAACCCAAGTCGCACATCGGATTCCACCAAGGATGATGGATCACATATAAGCTAGGATGGGAAACTCCTCCTAGCACCCATGGGTTTTAGGATGGAACCCAAGAAGGGATTATGTGTTGGGGAGACCAAAGGAGGGTGAAGGAAGGCTATAAAAGGGGATCTCCTCCAACAGTTTTCATCATCGGATTCAGAAGCAACACATCTTCATCTTTGAGTGTAGTATTTTGTGAGGGGTTTCTCTATATTTTCATGAGATAATTTCTTGAGTGTTTCCTCCTTGTAACTGAGAGATTTTGTAACCACATTTTACTAAATTTAAATCCTTCTATTTCCCAATGTTTTTTACCCCTTTTCATTTTGGGGGTTTTTTCATGTTATATTTGGTGTTCATTTTATTTCCACATTTTTACACTATTTTTATCTTTCAATTATCATTATACCAAAGGGACAATTTTTTATGATCCTAACAAGTGGTATCAGAGGAAGTTTGAAGTGTTTTCTTTAGAACACAGTGGAAAGAATCTGGTGGAGTAGTTTATCAAGGACTCTAAGGACGTTACCGGAAGACAGTGGCAGTACCAAAGGTGTATATGGGATATTGAAAGTCCAATTGACCGTAGAAGTCATGAGGTTTGTTCCATTGTTGGTGACAGTTAGAGCATGGTGGAAGACTGCTAGGGTTTCTTGGGTTAGGTGGTCTATCAAACATCCAGAAGAATTCCACCATAATATTATGATGGTATCAGTGATGTTGCTGGAATATAGAAAGTCTTCTTGTCTCCAGGTGTTATAACAACCCTGATTTTTATTACACACTTAAACCTGATTTATTACATAAAATATTCACTTGATACAACAAATAATATCAATAGGTCTAGTGTCTTTGGGGCTTATAAACATTACATAACATCTTAGAACATAAAACACACAACATCTTTATTGAAAACTTCATTTACATGACCACTACATTCCCTCGTACTTAGCATTGCATGGGATAACCTGGGTAAATGCATAAGAAAAGGGTGAGATATAAATCCCATTAAGGGAATAAACATGGAATAACATGAGGAATACAATACATGTTCGACAATATGCATATCAATGGATCACAATAGAAACATGAACATAAATTCATGATAAATCAAGATAATCATAACATTGAAATGTGGCAACAACACTTAACATGGAATTAGCATGAGCCAAGACTCATTGCACATGGAGCATGAGTAAACCCTCATTGCACATTAAGCATGAGTAAACCCTAGTTTCACTTGAATTATCATGAGTCAATTCCCATTTCACATGACATATCATGATACTATACTTTACCCAATGCATTGGAGCGCTATCAGGGCGCACCCTTCTTAAACATTTCATTTCATGTATAAGTATGCCACATGGATCATGGAATCAATCAACATCGTAAGTTATTCTATGATTAAGTAATGTGGAATAAATACATTAAAGTAACATTAAATATGTATATGTGTATAAAGGTGAATACCCTTGATAGAGACATGGGTATGGTATTCACTACACAATGATCTTGGCTTAGAAAAACGCAGTGCAATTTCGGCAGCATAACGGCGTGACATAAGGATTAATGAAAATGGTTTATGAGAGATAAAATGGTGTCTCATCATATATACATGAAATGGAAAGTATGGGTGTCATATATATACATTTCCCAACAAACATAATGGAATTTAGATGCATTATTCAAAATAATTACTTGGATGTAAAAGAGGAGAGAGAATCCCCTCAAGGAATTTCGGCATGGTAACAAGTGCACATGGGAGGAATTAATGAGAGATAAATGGGTATCCCATCATAAAAACATAAATAGGACAGTATTGGGGAGGTTTGAAATCATACCACAACATTTTTAATTGAAAACAAAAGGGCATAACAACTTAAATAAAATTGGACAAAAATGAGAAATGAAGAAATCCATTACTTGGAAGTGTGATCCCAAAGGCTTGGGAGAGGATTGAGAGAGTATTATTGGGAGATTGGGGAACCCTGGTATGATTATAGAGAGAGTAATTAAGGTATTGTTATAACTCCAAAGGCTTTGAGTGAAGAGGAAGAGGTATCTTGGGTGGGTTTATATAGGAAAGGAGAGGGAATTCTTTATTATTTAGGTTTGGGTCACCACACATTAAACTAATCAATACCACAAACCATACCATGGTTTTTGCCCATGTTTTTTTCCAAAGGGGAGTAGAAAAAAATATTTTATAAGTAAAATGGCCTAAATTCTTAAAATAATAGGGTTGATTATGTGGAGGTGAGTCACACTCTCAAGGAAAACAATTCAAAAAGACAAAATGTTTTATAAGTTTTGGAGGGTCCACAAAAGCTTTGTAAAATAAATCAAAAAAATATAAAATCAAATTATTTTAATTATAAAATATATATTGGCCGAACATAATATTTATATTATTTTATTACCGCACTATTATGTCATTATGATGTCATTAAACACATTATATATTTAAACGGTATTTAATTTTTACCCAAAAATTCGACTGTCTCAGAAAATTATGAAAAATTCACCATTGGATAATTTCAATGTCTTAATTCCAAAAATAATATTCATTTTATATAAATAATTTTATAAATATTTTAATTTTTACTTTTAAAATAAAAACTGACATTTACCGAAAATTCATGGGTTTTGACAAAAACAATTTTCAAACCTTAATAAAAATTACCATTGCATTCATAAAATTATATGATCATTTATATTTAATAAAAAATAATTTAATAATAATATTTTATTAAAATATTATTTAATTCATAAATCCATTAATTCATCAAAATAGATTTCTTAGTTGAATATTAACTAAAAATACTATTTGTGCTTTAAAAACTATTTACAAAGTAACAATAATAAAATGAATGCACATTATTTATACAAAAATAATGTACATAGTCATATTGCTAGGGTATTTTTACATAATCCATTATAACACCTGCATAATACCGAAGGGTAAGGTGTGAGATGGTGACAGACTCTTGGGGTGTCTCAGATAACATCGCTCGGGTGGTAATCTCTATTAACTTCCACTTCTCCCATAGTCAGTTCCGCTCAAGCTTAACATGTTCAAGCTCAGCTTGGGCTTGGTCAAGATCGAAGCCCAATGACGCCACCTCCTTTCCAAGTTCTGAAAAATGGGCTTCGTACGGGGTAATTCTAATAGATGATTCCATCGCTTCTTTTGTCTGAGTAAATTGGATTTGTTAAAGACCTATATTTATACTAATCAGGTGATCACTATTCAATGGCTACATTAGCAACAGTCATAATTCTTAATAGTATTTTAAAATCCAAAAACATAAAACCAATGAAGTCCACATTTTATATAAATATAATAATACATTTAATTAGATCAATAGAAATTTTCATTAATGAAATTTTGGGTCATTACAATCTTCCCCTTTAAGAAATTTCACCCTCAAAATTTCATTTTCCCACTCTAAAACAAATACAGGTAACTCTATTTCATCACTTCCTCTGATTCCCATGTCGCTTTTTCAAACTTGTGGTTTTTTCACAACACCTTGATGAGGGGCATTTTCTTATTTCATAGAACTTTTTCTCTATAATCTAAGATCTTCATTGGTTGCTCCTCGTAAGAAAGATCATCCTCTAGATGTAATACCTATGAATAGAGTACATGTGAAAGGTCTGGTATATACTTCCTTAAGAGGGATACATGAAAGACATCATATAATTTGGTCATGGTAGGTAGAAGTGCTAGTCGATAGGCCACATCCCCAACACGATCAAGAATCTCGAAAGAGCCAATGTACCTAGGACTTAACTTCCCTTTCTTTCCAAACCTCATGACCTTCTTCCATGGAGATATGCATAGAAATACCATGTATCCAACTTTTAACTCAAGGTCTCATCAACAGTTATCTTCATAACTCTTCTGTCAACTCTTGGCTGCCTTGATATGTTGCTGAATAATTTTCACCTTCTCCACCATTTCTTTGACCATTTATGGTCCTAGCAGCTTATGCTCACCGACTTCATCCCAACATTCTAGTGTTCTACACCTCTTCCGATATAGGGCTTCATAAGGTTACATTCGGATGCTCAAGTGGAAACTATTATTGTAGTAGAATTCAACCAGTGGAAGATGTTGGTCCCACCCTCCTTTGAATTCTATATAACACGCTCTCAACATGTCCTCAAGTGTTTGGATAGTCTGCTTGGATTGGCCATCAGTTTAAGGATGATAATCCTTAATGAATTTCAACTCAATATCTAGATCATGTTGAAGACTCTTCCCAAACTTAGAGGTGAATATTGGATCTCAATCGGATACAATATATAGTGGTACTCCATGCGGCCTTACCACTTCCCTAATATATATCCGTGTCAAATGATCCAATGATAAATCCTCCCAAATTTCAATGAAGTGTGCAAACTTTGTAAGACGATCCACAATAACCCAGATTGCATTGTTTCCTTTGGATGTCTTCGGAAGTCCAGTGAAAAAGTCCATGGTGTTGTCCTCCCATTTCCATGTTGGTATGGGAAATGGTTCCATCATCCCCTTAGACTTTTTCCTCTATACATTCACTTGATGAAACACCATTCACTTTGATGTATACTCAGCGATATCCTTCTTCATATTATCCCACCAATAATGCTCTCGTAGATCTCAATACATCTTTGTGTTTCCTGGGTGAATAGATAAATTTTAACTATGTGCATCATCCAAAAGTTCCTTCTTCAGCTCCAGACTTGATGGAACACATAGTCTTTTCCCAAATCTCACAATTCCTTCTTCATTAACATTGAACTCTGAAGATTTACCTTTTCTTATAGCTTCCACTCTCTTATGAATTCCCACATCATTCTTTTGAGAATCCTTTAACCTTTCCAAAAGAGGCGGTTGAGAAATCATTTGTGAAAGGATTGATGATGTTCCCTTCTTTATGATTCCCATGTCCATCTTCATAAAATCTAAGAAGATTGGGTCCTTCTCAATTCTCATCAATGATATAATTGTTAGGTCCTTTCTACTTAGAGCATCTTCCACCTTGTTCTCTTTCCCAGGGTGGTAATGGATTGAGCAGTCATAGTCTTTGATCAGCTCTAACCATCTTTGTTGGTGCATGTTCAACTCTTTCTATGTGAATATATACTTGAGGATTTTGTGGTCCGTATATATTTCACACTTCTCCCCAAAGAGATAATTCCACCAAATTTTTTAAGTGAAGATCACCGCAGCCAACTCCAAATCATGTGTTGGATAATTCTTCTCATGAACTTTTAATTGCCTTGAAGCATAGGCAATGACTTTGTCATTTTGTATCAACACACAGCCCAAGCCCTTCTTCTAAGCATCACTGAATACCACAAAAAGTTCTCCACTTGTGGGTAAAGTGAGCACAGGTGCAGTGATAAGCCTCCTTTTTAACTCTTTGAAGCTTTCTTCGCATTAATCACTCAAAGAAAACTTTACTCCCTAGTTTTCTTGGTAAGAGGGTTATACAATCATGAGAAATTTATCACAAATCATTGATAATATCCAGCTAACCCCAAGAAGCTACGGATATCCATTACTGATGTTGGCCTCATCCATCCCTCAATTGCATCTATTTTGGAGGGATCCACAGATATCCCATTGCTTGTGATGATATGGCCCAAGAATGAGACCTCCTTCAAACAGAACTCACACTTTCTATACTTTTCATAGAGATTATCCTTCCACAAGGTCTCTAGTACAGTTCTTAGATGCTCCTCGTGATCCTCCTTTGTTTTGGAGTATATCAAAATATCATCTATAAAGACTACCAAAAATTTGTTGAGGTAATCCCTAAAGACTCTATTCATCAAGTCCATGAATATTTCTAGATCATTAGTGAGTCCGAAAGGCATTACTATGAATCCATAGTGCCTGTATCTTGTACTAAAAGCAGTCTTGGGGATATCTTCCTTCTTCACCCTTACTTGATAATATCCCGACCGAAATTCCACCTTGGAGAAGTATTGTGCTCCACACATCTAATTGAACAAGTCATCAATTCGTTATAGAGTATACTTGTTCTTTATCATGATTTTGTTAAGATCATGATAATAGATGAAAAGGTGCATTGACCCATCCTTATTCTTGATGAAGAGGACTGGTGCACCCCATGGTGAAGCACTTGGGCATATAAAACCTTTATCCAGATTCTCCTGTAGTTGTTTATTCAGCTCCTCAAGCTCCACAACAGCCATTATATACAAATTCTTTGATATTGGCAATTCCCCAAGTATAATATCAATTTATAATTCAACATCCCTTCTCGGAGAAAGACCAGGCAATTCCTCAGGAAACACTTCAGCAAATTCCCTCACAATAGGCATGTCTTCAAGGATGGTTGCCTCTTTAGACTCAATCATCTGAGCCATATATTCATGCTCATAGGGAAGTAATATCCACGCTTGATATGATAAAGCTAAAGAAGATTCATCTTCCTCCTTGCACTTGTATAGAATTGGGGGTCGATTCTCCACATGGAGAGTGATTTCCCTCTCACAACAATTTATGTTGGATCTATATAAGGAAAGATAATCCATGCCAAGAATTACATCAAATTATATCAGAGGGGGTATGAAGAGGTTCTCTGGGAAATTCAATCCACAGATTATGATAGGGGGAGTTATATTCATGGGATGCAATGATTGCCCCATTTTCCATACTCACCGACATCTTTAATTCCATGATTTGTGGTGGTGCTGGGATTGTTCTACTTTAATTTTTGGGATATAAAAGAATGTGTAGAACATGAATCAAAAAGTACATTCTCTATTCTTGAATAAATAACTAGCGTACCTATCACCACTTCATTGTCGGGGTTCACTTCGACAGTAGTGATGGAAAAAGATCTCCCTTGGTGTCTTGGAGGTTGTTGGTTGCCACCAAAATTCCTTGGATTAAGGCACTGATTTTCAAGATGCCCTGGTTCTTTGAAGGTGTAGAAATTAACAACACGTTGAGGTTCGAACTGAGTGTTCCTCTCCTCTGTTGTAGCTTCGGGTTTTTCTTGTCAGTAGTTAACAGCTAGGTGCCCTTCTCTTCCACACCTAAATCATTTCCTCATCCCCTTCAGGAAATTTCTGGGGTGCTTCTTTCTGCACCATTAGCAAGTGGGGTGATGGATCTTCTTAGCACCGTTGGATTTATCCATCAGACCGCCAGCATTGAATTCCACCTTAATCTTCTTATCCTCATGATACTCCTGAGATTATTTGATATCCATTTCAACCTTGAGGTCACATTGTACAATTTCCTCATAGCTTTCAAAGTCACAGATCTCCAGCGCTTTTCGTAGGCTAGGTTTCAACCCACCAAAGAAGCGGCCAACCTTTCATTTCGGGGTAACGAAAAATATGGAGGCGTATCGTGCAAGCCTTGTGAATTTTGCCTCATACTCTCCAACAAATTCTTGGTCTTTTGTCTTAAGTGCAAGGAAGTCCCTTTCCATCTTAAGTTGGAGGGTGCACAGAAAATATTTATCGAAAAACATCTTCCAAAAATCCTTCCATTCCAATGCCTCAATATATTCCTCAGGCTTAATATTTTTTATCAATGTCCACCATTGATCAACTTCACCTTCCATATGATAATCATCCAGAAGAACCTTCTCTTTTTTAGAACATTGAAGGATGGATAAGATCTTTTCAATGGAGCTGACCCATTGTTCGGCGATTGAGGGGTCAGACGATCCATTAAAAGTATGAGGCCTTTGTCTCATGAAGCTCTCAATAGCAACTTGTTATTTATTAGGGGTTTTTTAATGTTCCTATTGACCCATTTTTATATTCAAATCTTGAGTTAACTTAGAGAGAAGCGTGAAAAAGTTTGTGATTTCCACTCCCATCGGATTGGGCATCTCATTTTCACAGTCATCACATTGATCTTCACATCGGTTGTTAGCCCGAGTCCTCCTATTACCAACCATTGGATGGAATAAAAGAAAAATTAGGGGTAAAACATAAAGGTTAATCCAAGGACAAAACCGATGACTTATAAATAAATTTTATTTCTTTAACTTATGAATCCATAGGCTTCAATCTATGTTATCCATGATCTACTTTCTAACATATATTCGTAGGGGAATTTCTGTAATTCCCTTAATTAGGGTTCATACTAATCTTATGAATTTACCAAAGCATATCCCCTGGGAGTTTTGTAACTAATAGGGTAGTAAGGCCTGTTGTCATGCACCAGTTCCCGTTCGAGTCTAGCTCAAAGCAGTGTTTTCAGGTTTTACCACTAGGATACATCTGTGCCAGAGCCGCCTTTACCTGCTCGTATCCAGACAGGGATGTATTTTCTTGATAAAACACTTACTCAATACTTACCAATACTTAGGTATGTTTTCACTATACTTATTCTTGTCTCTAAGTCTTCACTAGGGTTTTCTAATCCTAATCCAAAAAATAACCAAACCTATCCTCCAATACCGACTATAACAACCCTTCTTTTTATTACACACTTAAACCTGATTTATTACATAAAATATTCACTTGATACAACAAATAAGATCGATAGGTCTAGTGTATTTGTGTCTTAGGAACATTAAATAATAGATTAGAATATAAAACACACAACATCTTTATTGAAAACTTCCTTTACATGACCACTACATTCCCTCGTACTTAGCATTGCATTGGATAACCTGAGGACATGCATAAGAAAAGGGTGAGATATAAATCCCAGTAAGGGAATAAACATGTAATAACATGAGGAATATAATATATGTTAGACAATTGTCATATCAATGGAGCACAAGAGAAACATTAACATAAAATTCATGATAAATCACGATAATCATAACATGGAAATGTGGCAACAACACTTAACATGGAATTAGCATGATCCAAGGCTCATTGCACATGGAGCATGAGTAAACCCTCATTGAACATGAATCATGAGTAAAACCTCATTTAACTTGAATTATCATGAGTCAAAATCCATTGAACATGATGTATCCTAATATTATACTTTACCTAATGCATTGGAGCACTATCAGGGCACACCCTTCTTAAACATTTCATTTCATGCATAAGTGTGCCACATGGATCATGGAATCAATCAAAATCATAAGTTATTCCATGATTAAGTAATGTGGAATAAATACATTAAAGTACCATTCAATATGTATATGTGTATAAAGGTGAATACCCATGATAGAGACATGGGTATGGTAGTCACTAAACAATGATCTTGGCTTGGAAAAACGTAGTGCAATTTCGGCAGCATAACGGCGTGACATAAGGATTCATGAAAATGGTTGATGAGAGAAAAAAATGGTGTCTCATAATATATACATGAAATGTATAGTATAAGGGTCAAATATATACATGTACCAACAAACTTAATGGAATTTAGATGCATAATTCAAAAGAATTGCTTGGATGTAAAAGAGGAGAGAGAAATCCCTAAAAGAATTTTGGCATGGTAACAAGTGTACATGGGAGGAATTAATGAGAGAGAAAGGGATCCCCCTTCATACAAAAATAAAGAGTATAGTATGGGGTAGGTTCTAAATCATACCCCAACATTTTTAATTGAAAACAAAAGGTCATAACAACTTAAATAAAATTGGAAAAAATGAGAAAGGAAGATATCCCTTACTTGGAAGTGTGATCCCAAAGGCTTGGGAGAGGCTTGAGAGAGGATTATTGGGAGCTTGGGGAACCTTGGGAGGAATCTAGAGTGAGTAGGTCAGGGTTTAGTCGAACTCCAAATGCTTTGAGTGAAGAGGAAGTGGGATCTTGGGTGGGTTTATATAGGAAAGGAGAGGGAATTCTTTATTATTTAGGTTTGGGTCACCACACATTAAACTAATCAACACCACAAAACATATCATGGTTTTTTCCCATGGTTTTTTCCAAAGGGTAGTGTAAAAAAATATTTTTTAATTCCAATTTCTTAACTTCTTAAAATAATATGTTTGCTTATGTGGAGGTGAGTCACACTCTCAAGGAAAACAATTCAAAAAGACAAAATGTTGTATAACTCTTGGAGGGTCCACAAAAGCTTTGTAAAATAAATCAAACAAATCTAAAATCACATTATTTTAATTCTAAAACATATATTGGCCTAACATAATGTTTATAGTATTTTATTAACTCACTATTGGGTCATTATGATGTCATTAAACACATTTTATATTTAAACGGTATTTAATTTTTACCCAAAAATTCGACTGTCTCAGAAAATTATGGAAAATTAACCATTGGATAATTTCAAGATCCTAATTCCAAAAATAATATTCATTTTATCTAAATAATTTTATAAATATGTGAATTTTTACTTTTAAAATAAAAACCGACATTTACCAAAAATTCATGGGTTTTAACAAAAACAATTTTCAAACCATAATAAAAATTACCATTGCATTCATAAAATTATATGATCATTTATATTTAATAAAAATTAATTTAATAATAATATTTTATTAAAATATTATTTAATTCATAAATCCATTAATTCATCAAAATAGATTTCTTAGTTGAATATTAACTAAAAATACTATTTTTTCTTTAAAAACTATTTACAAAGTAACAATAATAAAATGAATGCACATTATTTATACAAAAATAATGTACATAGTAATAGTGCTAGGGTATTGTTACATAACCCCTTATAACACCCGCATAAGACCGAAGGGTAAGGTGTGCGATGGTGATAGACTCTTGGGGTGGCTCGGATAACATCGCTCAGTTGGTAATCTCTATTAACTTCCACTTCTCCCATAGTCGGTTCCACTCAAGCTTAACGTGTTGAAGCTCGGCTTGGGCTTGGTCAAGAGCAAAGCCCAATGACACCACCTCCTTTCCAAGATCTGACAAATGGGCTTTGTACGGGGAAAGTCTACTGGATGAGGCCATCGCTTCCTTTTTCTGAGTAAATTGAATTTGTTAAAGCCCTGTATTTATAGTAATCAGGTGATCATTGTTCAATGGCTATATTATCAACGGTCAAAATTTTTAATAGTATTTTAAAATCCCAAAACATAAAACCAATGAAGTCCACATTTTATATAACCATAATAAGACATTTAATTAAATCAAGAAGAATTTTCATTAATGAAAGTTTGGGTCGTTACAGGTGTCATGTGGTTTGTTCCGTTCATTGGGTGGCATTTGGTGCTTAGTGCAAGGATACTGAAATTCTGGAAGGCAATAGAACTGGAAGACCATGATATCAAGCACTCATAGAAGGAGATGTAAAATTAATCCATCAGTTCTCAATTCAAGTTGATGGAGGATTATGTTGGTGTCCTTATTCAGCATGACATTGTAGATAGATAAGGGATTTTTCAGTTTTTGTCTCTATGAAAACAATATTTCAGAGGATCGATTGAGAAAATAAAGGGCGTTCAGTGAGGAAGGTGGACTATCAAATCATTAGAACCAGGATTGAATTAGTGGGAGAAAAAGACCATGTTTCCATGGTTTCACTTAAGGAAGTTTCAGTGAGATTTTTTCATACTGATGACATCAAAATTTCCAGAAGTTATGGTTACCAGATGAAGGTCAGTTATGATGGTGTCTCTGGTGTTCAGTCTACCAAAAAGCTCTTAGGTGGTGTATAATATTAGTGGAGAAGTATTTAAAAATTCATGGAAGACCAATATAGTGAGTCCATGGATATGGTTCATGACGCAGCTTGTTGTTGGGAATTTAAACAAAATCAGAGGATGAAAACCTGTTCCTGATTGTTTTAGATAAATTTTTCAAGGATGCATTCAGATGAGTTGGTTTTGTAATGATCATATCATGGTTCTAGAAGACTGAGGAGGAACTACTTTAGTGGGGTCTTGGATGATTGAAGAATCATGGCATGGAGAAGCATACAGGCGCTGCATAAGAACAGTGAATGGAAGCTAGACCAGTTTCGACATTGGTGTGAGCATGAGAATAGTCTTCGAGTGGGAGATTGTTGGACTCAACTTGCAAATATGATTCTCAATACAGAATTGAGAATCTTATTCCAGGTTGATTCCAACACTTTAAACCCAATTTTGAAAATCCAACAATCCCTATCTAGTCAAACCGATTATGAATAAATAAGATAAAAACGCATCATGGCGACGTGAGTCTTCTCTGAAACTAGTTTTAGGCCATCGATATTGAAGAAGATGAACTCATCTGAGCTCACAATGAAGAAGATGAATCTATGGAGCTAGATGAATCCAAGATTTGACACTGATGATCTTGAAGAAAGGAAACTAAGGTTGAATATAGTTTCTAGATCAGAAGAAAACTGGACTAAGGCCGTCACTACAAAGTCACCTATGTTTGTCCGAAGAAGTCTCGATATCAAATCTTGGGAGTTGATGATGTCGGTAGATCATTTGTTGGAAAGTTCCGCCCCATTGATTTTCCAAGGGAGGGTAGTCATGGATGGAAGTTAGGTAGGTGGCTAGTGTCCAAACCCCACAAAGCCTACAGTGAGAGAAGGCAACAGGAGGAGGGAGATGCATCCTATAAAAGGAGATCTCCCCCAATGTTTTCAGCATCTCATCCTGATCATTTCCAACTTCTCATCACCGAAGGTTTATCCCTTTGAGTGGTAATTGTGAGGTGTTTTCCCCACATATTCAAGATAGATATTTACGATATTTTTCTTCTTGTAATAGTGAGGGAGTGTGTACCCACTTTTACCCATAGTGATCCTTATATTTGTCCATGGTTTTTTACCCCTTCCATTTGGGGGGTTTTCCATGTTACATTTGGTGTCCTTTTTCTTTTGCATTTTACACTTCATTTTTATCTTGTGATTATCACTGCACCGATGGGCCAATCATTTTTTGGTCCTAACAAGTGGTATCAGTGTGTAGGTTCTGGCCAAGTGTTGTTCATGTTTTTAGGTATTAATAATTCTTGTAAATTTGAGTATGATCTATTATTGTGACTCTGATTGATCTTTCACATCAGAAAATATTTATTAAAATTATTTAAATACACCATTGTGAAACTAAGGAGGTTTTGGAAAAAATATTTATTAAAATTATTTAAATACACCATTGTGAAACTAAGGAGGTTTTGGACTGATGGAATGTTCAGATGGTGGTGAGATTTAAGATCAAAAAATTCAACAGGAATAATTTTTCATTGTGGAAAATGAAGATGCAAACAGTGCTACGGAAAGATAATTTCCTACTGACAATTGGAGAAAATATGACATGTATAATGGAGGAGAAATGGAATTATATAGATGGTAATTATATTGCCAACATCCATTTTTATTTGGAAGATGGGGTCCTATCAAGCATTGCGGATAAAAAGATGGAAAAGGAAATATGGGATACTTTGACGAAGATATACGAGGCCAAGTCACTACACAAAAAAATAATCCTGAAGAGAAAATTGTACAATATTTGGATGGTATAGTCATTATCAGTGAACAACCACATCAATAACCTCATTACCCTATTCTCTTAGCTCATGATGTTGGGCTATAAAATTGTGGATACTAAACGTACAGAGATTCTGCTCCAGAGTTTGCTAGATTCATATGACCAACTCATCATAAACCTCGTCAAAAATATAATGACAGATATGTTTTCATTCAATGATGTTGCATCCATGGTTCTTGGAGAAGAAAGTTGGCACAAGAACAAGGAGAACAAACATATAGCTTTTCACCAGGAAGAGCCTCTGTCAATGGAGAGAGTAAGGATGACAGAGCATGGTTCCAATGGGATCCAAAATCATGGTAGGTCCAAATTAAGGAGTAATAAGAAGAATGTCATGTGTTTCAATTGTGGAAATAAATGGTACGTCAAGAAAAATTGTTGGAACAAGAAGAGTAGTGAAAATAGATCTCAGGGGAATATGGCAAGTACTTATAGAAGTGGATATATACTAGTTAGTGAATTAGCGAAGACTGCTGGAAATAGAAATCATCTCAACGATGCAGGGGATTATAAACTCAAGAGAAACATAGAACATGACATCTTAATAGGAATGGTTTGATCAATATGAAACCATCCTATAAGGACTTGTGTACATGGGGAATGATCACACTATTAATATTGTTGGATTTGGTACCATCAAATTGAAGATGCATGACAGTATTGTTTAAACCATCCAAGGAGTATGCCATGTGAAGGGCCTAATGAAGAACATATTATCTTTGGGACAATTTTATGAGATCAGATGCAAGACTCACACCAAGAATGAAGTGATGAGAATTTTGAAGGGAAAACTTGTGGTAATGAAGGCAGAAAATATCTCAAAGAACCTATACATGCTTATGGGTGAAATGTACAAGAGGAAAATATAGTTGTCGCATGAACTACCTTGACGGAAGCATTGACGACGTTATGGCATCATAAGCTTGTCCATATATCAGAACGCACTACTGAGAAGTTGGGTTTTCCTAATGCTTGTTTGCCAAAGGTTCTGCTGAACCGTTGTCATAGATGTATAAAACAAGTATTTCCCAACGGTTTGAAGAAACCGTTGGGAAATCTAAAATTTTTTCTCCCTTTACCAATAGTTTTAAAAAACCGTTGGTAAAGCCCATGACTTAGGAAGGATTTCCCAACGGTTTGTGTAAACCGTTGGTAAAGCTCACCTTTCCCAACGGTTTGTTAAAACCGTTGGGAAAGTTTTCCACTAAAATCCCAACGAACCTGAGATCCCATCCACGCGATTGAACTGCTAAAATTGAGACCTAAGATCTCTCTCGCGTGGAAAATCATTCCACCATATCCATACTCAATCACAAGGTTGTTTTTTTCTACACTTCAAATCTGTAAGTAGTACGTTATGTTTAATGTTTTGCATCTATTTTTTTCATTTCTGTTTTGATTTGGCTTAAACCTAAGGTTCGTGTAGTACGGTATACCAAACAATTTCAATTCGATTTGTTATTTGTTTTCTGTTTTTGTTCTGGTGTCATGTGTGAATCAATTTTTTGTTCTGTTTTTGTTTTATGTTTTTGTTCTAGTGGGAGGTTCTGGGGGTGAAGTAGGTGGGGGGAGGGGGTGTGCTGGTGGGGTGTTTAGGTGGGGGGAGGGGGTATGCTGGTGGGGTGTTGAGGTGGGGGGTTGTACAGGTGGGGGTGGGGGTGGGTTGTGCAGGTGGGCGTGGGGGAGGGGTGGGTTTTGTAGGTTGGGGTGCAATTAGAGGGGGGTTATTATGAAAGTGGGTGGGGGAGAGTGTGCAGGTTGGGGGTGGGCTGGGCAGGTCAGAGTCTTGGGTGGGTGAGGTGGGGGTTGTACAGGTGGGGGTGGGGGTGGGTTATGTAGGTGGGGGTGGGGGAGGGGGATATTCAAGTGGAGGGTGAAAGTGGAGGGGGTGTTGTGCAAGTAGGTGGGGGGAGGGGAGTGTGCAGGTTGGGGGGTGGGCTGGGCAGGTGGGAGTCTGTTGGGGGTGAGGTGGGGGTGGGGTGTACAGGTGGTGGTGGGGGGAGGGGGGCTGTGCAGGTGGGTGTGGGGGGAGGGGGGTTGTGCAAGTGGGGGGTGTAGGTGGGGGTGGTTGTGAAAGTGGGTGGGGGGAGGGGAGTGTGTAGGTTGGGGGTTGGCTGGGCAGGTGGGAGTATGTTGGGGGGGTGATGTGGGGGGTGTGCAGTGGGTGGATGGGAGGGGGTTGTGCAGGTGGGGGTGGGAGAGGGGGGGTTGTGCAAGTGGGGGTGCAGGTGGGGGGGGGGGGGGGTTGTGCAGTCGGTGGATGGGAGGGGGGTTGTGCAGGGGGAGTCTATTGGGGGTGAGGTGGGGAGGGGGGTTGTGCAGGTGGGAAGTCATCACTTCCATAGTTCACCAATAAGCATGGGGAATTCATCACTTCTAGATATTTGGATAGTTTTGAGGCCTCTTTGGTTTTGGTTATTGTCTAGTCATCTTGATGAGTAAGGCATCAAATGATCGAAAAGTGACATCAACTATATAGGATGAATTCCTTCTCCCACAACACATTTTTCTAGAAATAATATATCCTTGGAAGGCTGTGGGAGCCTTTTAGAATCCAATTCCCCAACATTTTCCCAATTGAAAACTTGATACCATCATGTTATCAAGTCACTAATCCTACCAAATTAGATTTTCACTAAAAAATACTATTCTAATCCTTAAAACCTATCTTTTGTTTTTTATAACATGAATGACAACCCAATTAAATCTCATAGATCTCAGTCACACCCCTGTGGACAGCTCGCCCACCCCCCCTGGACACCCCCTACCCCCTAGACAGCCCTTCCACCCTCGTGGACAGTCCTCCCACCCCCCTGGACAACCCCTCCACCCCCGTGGAAAGCCTGCCCACCCCCTGGACACCCCCTACTCCCTGGACAGCCCCCCCAAACCCGTGGACAACCAACCCACCCCCTAACACCCCCCCCCCCCCCCCCCCCCCCCTGGACACCCCCACCCCCTGGACACCTTGTACCCCCTAGAAATCCCCCCCACCCCACCCCCGTGGATAGCCCACCCACCCCCCTGGACACCCCCTCCCTTCTAGACAGCCCTACCACCCTCGTCGTAGACAGCCCGCTTACCCCCTGGACACCCCGTACCCCCTGGACAACCCCGCCACCCCCGTGGACAGTCCACCCCCGATTACACAGAAGAAAATAACTCTGCATTTCCCTCGATTTCCAGAATCCCCCGTGCAGGTGAACTCTAACCTGAGGTCTTCCATCTGATCGGCTGCAACTCCCCCATCTAGGTTAGACTCCTTCAACCTCTTCCCAAATACAGACATAGAAGCCCTCATTGAGGTAATTGACATGGTTGGGGTAGTGGGGTAGGTGGTTTTCCTTTTCTTTAGTGGGGTGATATGGTACTTTCTGTGGACTTTAGTTTGGGTGTTATGAAATATACTAACTTTTCACAATATTTCCATTTTTAGAATCAATAACTTATTTAAAAAACTCTCTTTACACATTCTTCATCTTTCATGAAAAGCCTTCACTTTGTAATATCTTGAACAATGTTTTATCAGGTCTATGGTGTCTTCTTGGTATGTGATAAATGAAAAAATTACAAAACACATCTCACCTCAAATCTAGGCACACATAACTGAATTAATTAGTATATCTTTACATTGTTTTAATAGTTCACTAGATCAACTAGAAACTCCTTCCTTTATCATTTACTTAAATATATTTTCTATTAAATTTCAATCCTATTGAATTGTTTATGACAAAATGACTTATATAAATTCTTTTTACAGAATGGACAGAAGTTGGATGTATGAAACCGATCGGATCTCAAGCGATTTTCAAAAAAATTGGAGAGATTTATAGATTTTTCATTTCACAATGCTTCAGATAGTGGTCGCATACACTTCCCATGTTCCAATTGTGTTGGTAGACCTTGGTTGAGCCATGAAGAATTCAGCTACTATATAACCAAAAATGGTTTTCAAGCAAACTACTTTGTGTGGTATCACAATGGGGAGAAAATGAAATCTCAAATTGGTGATGATCGAAATGAAAGGACTGGAATGGAGAATTTGTTAGATGATCAGTTTCCATTTATTCGTCATCATGAAAAAGAAAGGATTTTGACTCAAGAAGACTTCGATATGAGGATAGCTGATGCATCTAGTGAAAATGATGATATTGATAGGGTGAAAAAATTGAATGATGCTGCCACGACTCCAATATATCGACAATGCGATAAAATGAAAAAGCTGGAATTTTTAATCCGATTGTTTCATGGGAAAACTATGTATGGGATTTCTAATACAGCAATCGATTACATTATTACCCTCTTGAAGGATTTACTTCCAGATGATGTAGATATTCCCTCAAACCACTATATGGCATGGAAGTTAGTTGAGGAGCTTAGATTTTCAAGAAACAAAATTCATGCTTGCCCAAAAGATTGCAGTTTATTCTGAGAGGAAACCGCTGAACGAAATGATTGTATAAAATGTGGCACATTCCGCTGGAAGTCAAAATCTGATGGAACACCATCTTGCATTCCACAAAAAGTAATGTGGCACTTTTCATTGATCCCCAGACTCCAGAATCTTTTATGTCTGATGACATATCAATAAAAATGAGATGGCATGATACTGAGAGAAAGAAGACTAATTATGAGTTGGTTCATCCTACAGATGGATTTTCATGGCAGAGATTTGATGCTCTACATCCTGATTTTGCAGCTGACGTGCGTAATGTGAGGCTGGGTCTTTCATGCGATGGTTTTAATCCGTTTGGGCAGATGCTTACTTCGCACAGCACATGGCCAGTTTTTATACACATTTATAATCTTCCCCCATGGTTGTGTATAAAAAAACCTTTCACTTTCATGAGTATACTCATATCTAGTCCTTCTAATCCCGACATTGATATTGATGTATACATGCAACCTTTAATAAAAGAGTTGAAACTTCTTTGGGATGTGGGTGTGCACACATACGATGCATGTTAGAAAGACATATTTCAGATGTGTGCTGCACTTATATGGATGATCAATGATTTTCTGGCTTATACAATGATGTTTGGATCGAGCACAAAGGGAAAACTATCATGTCTAGTTTGTATTAAGAATACACGATCCATAAGACTGAAACATCGTTGTAGTTTCAGTTTTATGGGACATCGACGATTCTTTCCAAAGGATCATCCATATAGAATGAATCGTTGAAGATTTGATAATACCATAGAGACTGATGATCCACCTCAGCATATGTCTGGAACTGACGTGCTTAATGAATTGAAAGATTTCAGTTTTTCATTCGGGAAGGGTCAAATGAAATCTGGAAAGAGAAAGAATGTTTCCACTGAAACCTGTTACAATTGGAGGAAGAGGATTATCTATTTTGATTTGCCTTATTGGTCAACCAATTTGTTATTTCATTTCTTAGACGTAATGCATATTGAAAAGAATATATGTGAAATGTTGCTTTCAGTTCTTCTAAATGTCAAGGGGAAGACAAAAGATGATTTATGATCTCGGCATGACTTGGTGGATTGGGGAATCAGACCAGAATTGCATCATGTGCGTATCAGTGAAAATAAATGGAAACTTCTATGTGCTTCTTATGTGATGACACCTAAGAAAAAAAACAATTTCTGGAAGTATTAGAGACTATTAGAGTTCCTGATGGCTATTCAAGCAACATATCTAACAGGGTCAACAGAAGAGAGTTAAAGCTAAAATCTTTGAAGACTCATGATTATCACGTTCTACTGCATGAGTTGCTTCCAATAGCAATCTGTCATCTTTTGTCCAATAATGTAAGGGTGGTTGTTATTCGGTTGTGCCATTTGTTTAGAGATCTTTGTGCTAAGAAGTTGT
Organism: Viscum album; assembly: GCA_963277665.1. Lineage (NCBI taxonomy): Eukaryota > Viridiplantae > Streptophyta > Magnoliopsida > Santalales > Viscaceae > Viscum > Viscum album. Next base: position 535,078,308 of record OY728166.1, read on the forward strand.
CCAAGTCTTTCTTGCAAAAAATGTTGACAGATGCTCCATTAATTTTGTGTGAGTTGGAGAAAATATTTCCTCCATCATTTTTCACATGCATGATGCATCTGACTGTCCATATTCCCACTGAAATACTTCTCATAGGACCTGTTTCTTTTCATTGGATGTATCCAACTGAAAGAAATATGTTCACATTAAATTCTTATGTCCAAAACAGAAATCATCCCAAAGGTTCTATCGTGAATGGTTACTTGGCTCAAGAATGTATGGATTTCTGCTCGATGTATTTGTCTGATCTTACTACAAGATTGAACAGACAAATGAGAAATGAAGAAGAACAGTATGAGAAAATTGAACCCAGTTTTCCATCACTTCCTCAAACAGGAGGAATTCTTGGATCATATACATTGAATACATTAAGCCATGAAGAGCGGGAGATGGCACATCGCACATTTTTGTTCAACTGTGATTTGTTCGATGACTATATCAGGTAACTAAATTGATTACGTATATCTTACATATATATCTGTTAAACTATTCATATTTTTTATCTACAGGGAACATAAAACAATGATAAATAGGAAGCATCGTTCTTTATCTTTGAGAAGGAGAGATACTTTGCATAGCAAAGAGTTTTCTGCTTGGTTAAAATTGAAGGTATTAAAAAATTAATGTTTAAAATAATTATATCAATATTTAATTAAGTTTAATAGTCATTTATATTGCAGGTATTGTGTTTTTCTGCTGACTCTGTCTCTGATGAAATAATATCTTTGGCTTTTGGTCCTAATACCATGGTTCATGACAGTAAATCAATTGTTATCAATGGGTACAAATTTATTGTCACTGAACGAGCAAAGAACATGAGAACACAACATGATGGTGTTATGGTTACTACCACAACAGATTGTTATGCCAGTGCATCAGATAGTAGACTGCGATTTGAAAATGTGGGTTATTATGGAGTTGTTGAGAAAATAATAATATTGGATTATTACTCTCATGGACGAGTCACAATGATGAAATGCCATTGGTTTGATTCGATGATGAGACATGGCACATTTATTGATTATTGTGGATTTCGAGTAATTAATATGACTCGCACTCTTGATACCGAAGAACCATATGTGTTGGCATCAATGGTTAAACAAGTTTTTTATGTCAAAGACCAACTTCAACCTGAATTTGGTGTTATAGTTAAAGTAATTCCAAGACATATGTTTGATGATGGTGATGATGGAATTGACACAGTCCCTAGTGCCATTAGAACCAATCCATTTATTTCTTTTGATGACTCAAATAGCTCAATTGTCAGAGTTGATTGTGAACCTGAAGTTGTGGTTGAAAATATATAGAATCATTCATCCATGTTCTCAATTATTTTGGTTTACCTCGAGTTGGGTTGTTAAGGTTGGTAATATTCAAATTGATTTAGTATTGATCACAAATATGTTTTAGCTAACTTGACCGTTATGTGAATTTTCAATGTTTATTGGTTGTAGTTTTATTTGAATTGTATTTTCTAATTTGGAATTGAACTGTATTCAAACATAGTTAAAAAATATTTCTAACTTGGTGAACATTACAACTTGTATGATTTATTAAATCCATTCAAGCTTTTCTAAAACAATTGATAGCTGACTTGACCGTTATGTGAATTTTCAATGTTTATTGGTTGCAGTTTTATTTGAATTGAATTTTCTAATTTGGAATTGAACTGTATTCAAACATAGTCAAACAATATTTCTAACTTGGTGAACATTACAACTTGTATGATTTATTAAATTCATTCAAGTTCTTTTAAAACAATTGATAGCTGACTTGACCGTTATGTGAATTTTCAATGTTTATTGGTTGCAGTTTTATTTGAATTGAATTTTCAAATTTGGAATTGAACTGTATTCAAACATAGTCAAATAATATTTCTAACTTGGTGAACATTACAATTTGTATGATTTATTAAACCCATTCAAGATCTTCTAAAAAAATTAATAGCTAAATTACCTATAAATCCCCCTATTCCCTCATATATTTAGTTTTTTGGGTTACATATTAGTTTTCTTTTTCTAATTAATTACATATTTGTTTTCAAAAGCAGGAAATGAAGCCAATTGAAGAGAGACGAAGGAAAAAAATGATGGAGAACAATCGTCGAATGACGGAGATGGGCATTCCACCATTAGTGCCTACAGTGATTACTTTATTTCAAATATATATATATATATTTAAAGAATATATAATGTCATGTAATTAATTTTTTTGTAGACATTTTTGTAGGATCCACCTATACGTCGACAGTTATTCGATGAGGAGCCTAGTACTGGTCCTAGTACTCAGGCCAGTGGTACGAGGAGGGTTCGTACCAGAGGTGGATGAGCAGCTGCGCGTACCTGACTAGACCATGCCCCTCCCACTGACATGCCATCCTTCCCACATTCTGATCCCGGTGTGTCGTTAGAGACACACGGGATATTTAGGCCTCCCATGTTTTCGCTACCTTCTGCATCTTCTGGCCCATCATTTTCACATCCCATGATGATTCCCACTCCCCAGTCAGCATTCGGTCATACAATTGTCCCATCTTCTTTTCCTTCTACTTCTGTCTCTCTGAGCTTCTATATTCCATCGTCTTTGACTCCTGTTCCACCATAGGGTGTTCCATCAGTTTCTGTGGATCCAGCAGCACTCAGCGATCAGACCAGCACAGGTATATTTATAGAACCCTAACAAATTTTTATAGCAATATTTATTTTCATTATAACATGTTTTGATAAAATATTTGTTTTTATTTCATGACAGATACATATACTGATAGGAGGCGTGGGCGGGGGCATACACGGATGCGTTTGGTGTAGAACCGCCGCACACAGGTTATGGTGGATTATAATGAAGACAACCAAATGGTTGAGAAAACAGGGCAGCAATGTCGGAGTTTTTTTGCGACACTTGCCAAATACTCCGACATCATTCCCGTCAGCCCGCTATCATGGAGAAATTTTCCACATGAGGTCAATGATAGAGCTTGGGAAGAGATATGGGTAAAAAAATCTGTTCTATTTAATGCCATGAATTATTTTTGTATTTATATGAATTAATATTTTGATTTCAGCTTCGATTTAATTTTCCCGATGGTGAGGGTGCACGACCAGAACATCTAAAGGATTTAGGCGAGCTTTAGAGAGCCTAAAATCATGAGTTGTATATTGGATGGGTTTCTAGAGTTGGAACTGAGTTAGAGGTGGTACCAGTGGTGGATGATTGTCCTATAGAGCAGTATTGTCAGATGATTACTCATTGGACGAGTACCTAGTTTAAGGTATTAATAAAATTTGAGGTATTTAAATAATAACTTTCATGTTTTTCATTAATACTATCTGTTTCATTTTCGAATTTTATTTAGGAATCATCTGGAAAAAATAAAAAGAACATTGATGCAAAAAAATACCTCCACACACTGGGACGCACTACGATGCCTGATCATGAGAGGAAGTAGGTATGACAATTGTTTATAAGTTTTCTTTATGACTTACACTTTCTTTTGTTTCTTCAATTATTTAATATTTTGCTAAAGTTTTCATATAACTTTAGTTTTCAATGTCATTGTAGAGGCAAATACATAATATTGAAGGACGTGTGCCTTGAGCAAAACTGTTTTGCTCGAGTAGACAGAAAAAGGATGGAAGTGCCGTCAACGAAGCGACTCAGAAGCAGATTGTAAGTTTTAATCTGTTGAATTTATTTTTTAATATCTATTTTGTAACTTAATGATATATTTATATTTGTAACAGTCTGCTTTAGAGGCCCTCGATGCCCAAGAACCAGACAATTTTGGGCCAACAGATCACTTACATCAGGTGTTGGGAGAGGAGCATTCTGGAAGAGTACGCTGCCGACCTAGGATAGCCCCGACGAGGTATTGGCCCACCTCAGGTATGAGCTGTAGTGCCACCGAGCTGCAGCAAGTTAGGGAACAGGCATAAAAGGCTGAGAAAAGGTCCACAGAGACGGCAGAACAGTCTGCTAGGGAAAACAGTGCGTTTATGAAATTTATTGAAGTTCTACGTCCTACACTTCCAGCAAAGGCCAACCCATCTTTTGATGAGTATATGTCGTCGATGAATTCTATATACGGTGCACCAGGTGGAAGTTCAAGTGGTGTTCAGGACGATTTCCAGCTTGACGATGATGATGGCGAGGAGTCTGATGCGGAAGAGGAGGGAGAGGAGGAGGGAGAAGCAGGTGGCGAGGGCGAGGATGACGAGGAGGGCGAGGGTGAGGAGGGCGAGGACGATGATGGGGAAGAGGACGAGAGTGATGATGATGATGGTGATGATGGTGATGGTGATGTGTGACAAGTTGATCCATTACATTTTTGACTGATATTACTGAGATTTGATATTTAATCTATTCTAGTTGTTGGTTTTATCTAGACTCGTAGTATAGTATTGGTGTTGAGTTATTTTTATATATTATCTGTTTTTATGGATGTTGTTGTCTTTTAGTGGTTGTGTGTTTGGGAACCCCCCTCCTTCCTAGACCCTGGACAACCCCCCACCCTCCTCCCTGGACCCCGGACAGCCCCACCCGACAACCCCCCAGACAGCCCCCCGGACAGCCCCTCCCCCCCACCCTCTTCCTTCGACCCTGGACAACCCCCCTAACACCCCCCGGACAACCCCCGAACAGCCCCCCGAATAGTCCCCCGGACAGCCCCCCCACCCTCCTCCCTGGACCCCGGACAACCCCCCAGACTGCCCCCCAGACAGCCCCCCACCCTCTTCCTTGGACCCCGGACAACCCCCCGAACACCCCCAGACAGCCCCCCCCCCCCCCCCCCCGAACAGCCCTCCAGACAGCCCCCCCCCACCCTCCTCCTTGGACCCCAGACAACCCCCCCCCCCCCCCCGGACAACCCCCCAGATAGCCCCCCAAACAGCCCCCCACCCTCTTCCTTGGACCCCGGACAACCCCCCGAACAGCCCCGGACAGCCCCCGGACAGCCCCTCGGACAACCCCCCAGACAGCCCCCCACCCTCCTCCCTAAATGTTTCATAGCATTATAAACTAAAATCTAATCCATACTAAGAATGATATAAAAATATTTTATATAAATATCCACAATATTTTAAGTAAATACCATTCCACTAATAGACACATGAGGATTCTCATAAAATGGACATCATTTTAAGTACATACGGAAAACCGACCAAACGCATTTGGTTTCCATTGAAACTTTAGGAGAACGATCCATGGGTCGTATGTCATGTGTACGAATCAACCCCGCCTCAATCCGAGGCGTGGTGTGGCCGGCACCACTCAAAGTGTCTATCTTTAGTTTCAAAAGGACGTCATTTTAAGTGAAAAATATCAACTGACATACGGAAAATCAGCCAAACACATTCGGATTGTGTCGATAATTTAGCACAACAATCCATGGGTCATATGTGACGTGTAAGAGTCAACCCTGCCTTAATCTGAGGCATGGTGTGGCCGGAATCACTCTAAGTGGCTCTCTTTTGTTTAAAATGGACAACATTTTAAGTACATACGGAAAACCAACCAAACGCATTCGGTTTCCATTGAAACTTTAGGAGAATGATCCATGGGTCATATGTGATATGTACGAGTCAACTCCACCTCAATCCGAGGCACGGTGTGGCCGGCACCACTCAAAGTATCTACCTTTTGTTTCAAAAGGATGGCATTTTAATTGAAAAAATCAACTGGCATATGGAAAACCTACCAAACTCATTCGGATTGTGTCGATACATTAGAACAACGATCCATGGGTCATATGTGACATGTAAGAGTCAACCCCGCCTCAATCCGATGCGCGGTGTGGCCACCACCACTCAAAGTGTCTGCCTTTTGTTTCAAAAGGACGTCATTTTAATTGAAAAACATCAACTGGCATACGGAAAACCGACCAAACGCATTCGGATTGTGCCGATACATTAGCACAACGATCCATGGGTCATATGTGACGTGTACGAGTCAACACCGCCTCAATCCGAGGCGTGGTGTGGCCTCCACCACTCAAAGTTTCTGTCTTTTGTTTCAAAAGGACGTCATTTAAAGTGAAAAACACCAACTGGCATACGGAAAACTGACCAAACGCATTCGGATTGTGTCAATACTTTAGCACAACGATCCATGGGTCATATGTGACGTGTACGAGTCAACCCCGCCTTAATCTGAGGCACGGTGTGGCCGGAATCACTCTAAGTGGCTCTCTTTTTCTTAAAATGGACAACAATTTAAGTACATACGGAAAACCGACCAAACGCATTCGATTTCCATTGAAAATTTAGGATAACGATCCATAGGTCATATGTGACGTGTATGAGTCAACTCCGCCTTAATCCGAGGCACGGTGTGGCCGGCACCACTCAAAGTGTGCCTTTTGTTTCAAAAGGACGTCATTTTAATTGAAAAACATCAACTGGCATACGGAAAACCGACCAAACGCATTCGGATTGTGTCGATACATTAGCACAACGATCCATGGGTCATATGTGACGTGTACGAGTCAACACCACCTCAATACGAGGCATGGTGTGGTAGCCACCACTCAAAGTGTCTGTCTTTTGTTTCAAAAGGACGTCATTTGAAGTGAAAAACATCAACTGACATACGGAAAACCGACCAAACGCATTCAGATTATGTCGATACTTTAGAAAAATGATCCATGGGTCATATGTGACATGTACAAGTCAAACCCGCCTTAATAGGAGTCACGGTGTGACCAAAATCACTCTAAGTGTCTCTCTTTTGTTTAAAATGGACAACATTTTAAGTACATATGGAAAACCAACCAAACACATTCGGTTTCTATTGAAACTTTAGGAGAACGATCCATGGGTCATATGAGACGTGTATGAATCAACCCCGCCTCAATCGGAGACACGGTGTGGCCGGCACCACTCAAAGTGTCTGCCTTTTGTTTCAAAAAGACGTCATTTTAATTGAAAAACATCAACTGGCATACGGAAAACCAAACAAACGCATTCGTATTGTGTCGATACTTTAGAAAAATGATCCATGGGTCATATGTGATGTGTACGAGTCAACCCCGCCTCAATATGAGGCACGGTGTGGCTGGAACCACTCAAAGTGTCTGCCTTTTGTTTCAAAAGGACGTCATTTTAATTGAAAAACATCAACTAGCTTACGGAAAAGAGACCAAACGCATTCGGATTGTGTCGATACTTTAGCAAAACTATCCATGAGTCATATGTGATGTGTACGAGTCAACCCCTCCTCAATCCGAGGCGCGGTGTGGCCGCCACCACTCAAAGTGTCTGCCTTTTGTTTCAAAAGGACGTCATTTTAATTGAAATACATCAACTGACATACGGAAAACTGACAAATGCATTCGGATTGTGTCGATACTTTAGAACAACGATCCATGGGTCATATGTGACGTGTACGATTCAACCCCACCTCAATCAGAGGCACGGTGTGGCTGGCACCACTCAAAGTGTCTATCTTTGGTTTCAAAAGGACGTCATTTTAAGTGAAAAATATCAACTGACATACGGAAAAGCGACCAAATGCATTCAGATTGTGTCGATACTTTTAAACAACAATCCATGGGTCATATGTGATATGTAAGAGTCAACCCCGCCTTAATCTGAGGCACGGTGTGGCCGGAATCACTCTAAGTGTCTCTCTTTTTTTTAAAATGGACAACATTTTAAGTACATATGGAAAACTGACCAAACTCATTCGGTTTCCATTGAAACTTTAGGAGAACAATCCATGGGTCATATGTGACGTGTACGAGTAAACTCCGCCTCAATCCAAAGCGTGGTGTGGCCGACACCACTCAAAGTGCTTGCCTTTTGTTTCAAAAGGACGTCATTTTAATTGAAAAAATCAACTGGCATACGGAAAACCTACCAAACGCACTCAGATTGTGTCGATACATTAGCACAACAATCCATGGGTCATATGTGATGTGTAAGAGTCAACCCCGCCTCAATCCGAGGCGCGGTGTGGCCGCCACCACTCAAAGTGTCTGCCTTTTGTTTCAAAAGGACGTCATTTTAATTGAAAAACATCAACTGGCATACGGAAAACCGACCAAACGCATTCGGATTGTGTCGATACATTAGAACAATGATCCATGGGTCATATGTGACATGTATGAGTCAACCCCGCCTCAATCCGAGGTGTGGTGTGGCCACCACCAATCAAAGTGTCTGTCTTTTGTTTCAAAAGGACGTCATTTAAAGTGAAAAACATCAACTGGCATACGGAAAACCGACCAAACGCATTCATATTGTGTCGATACTTTAGAAAAACGATCCATGGGTCATATGTGACGTGTACAAGTCAACCCCGCCTTAATTTGAGGCACGGTTTGGTCGGAATCACTCTAAGTGGCTCTCTTTTTCTTAAAATGGACAACAATTTAAGTACATACGGAAAACTGACCAAACGCATTTGGTTTCCATTGAAACTTTAGGAGAACGATCCATGGGTCATATGTGACGTATACGAGTCAACCTCGCCTCAATTCGAGGTGTGGTGTGGCCGCCACCACTCAAAGTGTCTGTCTTTTGTTTCAAAAGGACGTCATTTAAAGTGAAAAACATCAACTGGCATACGGAAAACCGACCAAACACATTTGGATTGTGTCGATACATTATCACAACGATCCATGGGTCATATGTGACATGTACGAGTCAACCCCGCCTTAATCTGAGGCACGGTGTGTCCGGAATCATTCTAAGTGCCTCTCTTTTGCTTAAAATGGACAACAATTTAAGTACATACGCAAAACCGACCAAACGCATTCGGTTTCCATTGAAACTTTAGAAGAACGATCCATGGGTCATATGTGACGTGTAAGAGTCAACTATACCTCAATACGAGGTGCGGTGTGGCCGGCACCACTCAAAGTTTGCCTTTTGTTTCAAAAGGACGTCATTTTAATTGAAAAACATCAACTGGCATACGGAAAACTGACCAAACGCATTCAGATTGTGTCGATACATTAGCACAATGATCCATGGGTCATATGTGACGTGTATGAGTCAACTCCGCCTCAATCGAAGTCGCGGTGTGGTAGCCACCACTCAAAGTGTCTGTCTTTTGTTTCAAAAGGACGCCATTTGAAGTGAAAAACATCAACTGGCATACAAGAAACTGACTAAATGCATTTGGATTGTGTCAATACTTTATAACAACGATCCATGGGTCATATGTAATGTGTAAGAGTCAACCCCGCCTTAATCGGAGGCACGGTGTGACCAGAATCACTCTAAGTTTCTCTCTTTTGTTTAAAATGGACAACATTTTAAGTACATATGGAAAACCGACCAAACGCATTCAGTTTCCATTGAAAATTTAGGAAAACGATCCATGGGTCATATGTGACGTGTACGAATCAACCCCGCCTCAATCGGAGATGCAGTGTGGCTGGTAACACTCAAAGTGTCTGCCTTTTGTTTCAAAAAGACGTCATTTTAATTGAAAAACATCAACTGGAATACGGAAAACCGACCAAACGCATTCGTATTGTGTTGATACTTTATAAAAATTATCCATGGGTCATATGTGATGTGTACGAGTCAACCCCGCCTCAATACGAGGCACGGTGTGGCAGCCACCACTCAAAGTGTCTATCTTTTGTTTCAAAAGGACGTCATTTGAAGTGAAAAACATCAACTGGCATGCGGAAAAGTGACCAAATGCATTAGGATTGTGTCTATACTTTAGCACAACGATAAATGGGTCATATGTGACGTGTACGAGTCAACCCCGCCTTAATCGGAGGCACGGTGTGACCACAATCACTCCAAGTGGCTCTCTTTTGTTTAAAATGGACAAAATTTTAAGTATATATGGAAAACTAACCAAAGGCATTAGGTTTCCATTGAAACTTTAGGAGAATGATCCATGGGTCATATGTGACATGTACGAATCAACCTCGTCTCAATCTGAGACGCGGTGTGGCTGGAACCACTGAAAGTGTCTGCCTTTTGTTTCAAAAAGACGTCATTTTAATTGAAAAACATCAACTGGCATACGGAAAACCGACCAAACGCATTCAAATTGTGTCTATACTTTAGCACAACGATTCATGGGTCATATGTGATGTGTACGAGTCAACCCCACCTCAATCTGAGGTGCAGTGTGGCTGGTAGCACTCCAGGTGTATGTATTATGTTTAAAATGGACATCATTTCAGGTAAAAATATATGGTATACAAAAAACCAATCAAATTATGAATTGACTTTCGGATTCCACATATAATTTTCGTCTAAATTTTAAATTGAATTCTAAATGAATTATGTATGTTTATAATTACATTATGAATTCTAATTTAATTATGGATGTGTATAGTTCCACCATTATATGTTAAATGTGTATTAATTTGTTCTCTATATGTAAGTGTTAGTTGGTTATTGCAGGTACAATCATTGTATATTTATGTGTTAGTTTATTGCAGGTATAGTAATTGGATTGAAAATGAGAGGGACTGGTGGGCAAATTGGAGAGCTTCTGGGCAAATTGCAGAGCTGCTGTGCAATTTACCTAGCAGAGGCTATGCCAACAGTTTGAAACCGTTGGCATAACATGTATGGGTTTTGTTTTACCAACGGTTCTGAACCGTTGGTAAAACACTTTTCCCAACGGTTTAAAAATCGTTGGTAAAGAGGATATTTTGGGTTTTTCCCAACGGTTTGGCTAAACCATTGGGAAAAACATGGTATTTTTCAGCACGTTATCCCAATGGTTGTAAACCGTTGGGAAAAATCTTTCCCAACGGTTTTCCAGAACCGTTGGGATAGGGTAATTTTTCTCCACCCTATCCCAACGGTTTACTGTAAACCATTGTGAAAAGATTTTCCCAATGGATTACTTCCCTACAGTTTTCAGAACCGTTGGTATAACATATACCAACGGTTCGATAGCCTTTCCCAATAGTTCTAAACCGTTGGGAAATCCTGCATTTTCAGTAGTGACGAGTCCTGAATATTCTTGCAGATCAGAAGTTTTTTCTAGGTATTACAAAGGTATCCTTACCATTTTGTGAGTATTTTATTTTGAGAAAACAATATAGGTTAAAGTTTGGGATGTCAATAGCAAGAAGTCATGAGATCTCAGAGTTGATCAATTCTGAGGTTTGTAAAGCACTGGTTATATCCCTGGGAGGAGAAAGGTACTTTGTATCATTCATTAATGATTATTCTGGGTTATGTTGGGTGTACCCAATCAAGAGAAAATAGGATGTTTTTGAAGTCTTGAAAACATTCAAATCACATAAGGAGCTTGAATCTGGAAAGAAGGTCAAGTGTATGAGGATTAACAATGGTGGATAATACACGAGCGGTGAGTTTGATACCTTTTTCAACATGAAAGAATCAAGATACAGTTCACAATGGTGTACACTCTTCAGTAGAATGGAGTGGTGGAGCAGATGAACAGAACCATGTTGGATAGAATAAGGGAAATGTTGAAGACTATAGGAATTGCCAAAAAAAATTGGGCAGAAGCAGTGAATACCACCTATTATGTGATCAATAGATCTCCTTAAATGGCAATTGATCTGAAGACATCTATGGAGGTGTGGACTAGTAAACCCGCAAACTATTCCCAGTTATATACTTTTGGAAGTCCTATATATGAAATGTTTAATGACTATGAAAGATCGAAGTTGGATTCAAGATCCAAGAAATGTATCTTCTTGGGGTATGTTGATGGTGTGAAGGGGTTTCATTTGTGGGACCCCACTTCCCAAAACTTATCATCACAATATATTTCATTTTTGGAGAAGACAAGGTGAAAATGAAAACTGATCAAGACATGGATAAGAAGAATACAGAAAATACAATAGTCGAAGTAGAGGACAAATCCAAGGAAGAACCGGTTTTCTCTGAGGCATTACTAGAGTATAAAGATCAAGTACCGATTGATCATGGACTATGACGGTTAACTCAAGATAAAATATCACTAGTATGACACTCATACTATGTGACTGAGAGAAATATTATGTACTACTTATTGATGAAGTATATAGAGACATCTTCTTTTGTGGAGGTGGCCCAGAGTCCAGATGTATCCTCATGGATGGCGGTGATGCAGGATGAACTTGAAGCCTTGCATAGGAACAAGACTTGGGATCTTGTTCCATTACCTCATGGAAGGAAGGGTATAGACAACAAATGAGTCTTTAAGATCAAGCGGGATGGAAATGACCAAGTGGAAAGATATCATGCCTGACTGGTGTCCAAAGAATATGTTCAGAAGGAATCCATTGATTTCAATGAAATATTTTCTCATGTTGTTAAACTAAAGACTATTCGGTTAGTTCTAGTGATGAGTGCTATAAACAGTTTATATCTAAAGCTACTAGATGTGAAGACTTCTTTTCTCCATGGTGATCTTGATGAAGAGATCTATATGCTCTAACTGGAATGTTTTTTAGAAGAAGGAAAAAATAACTTGGTTTTCAGTTTGAAAAAAATCTATGTACAGTCTCAAGAAGGTGTTGAGGTGTTGGTACAAAATATTTGATTCCTATATCATGATCCTTGGATATAGAATACTTCATTCAGATATTTGTTCATATTTAGGGGTTTATATGGTAATGATTTCATCATTATTATTTTTTATATGGATGAAATATTGGTTTCAGGTACCAATAATGATCATAGCTAGGAGATGAAGGCACAATTGGTTAGAGAGTTTTATATGAAAGACTTGGGACCAGAAAACAAGATTCTTAGATTGCAGATTTACCATGACAAAAATAATGGGAAGATTTGGATATCATAGAAGAATTACTTATATAGAGTCTTGAAATGATTCAACATGCAATACTTTAATCCAATATCTATTCATCTTCCCATTAATTTCAATTTATCCTCTACGATGAGTACTAAAATTGAAGCAGAGAGTATTGAAATGTCACAAGTATCGTATGCATCAACGATCGGTATTCTAATGTTCTCTTTGGTTTGTATCAGACCAGACATTTCACATTCAGTGGGAGAAGTTAGTTGGTACATAGTGAATCCAGTATGGGAGCATTGGAGCACGTTAAATAGGATATTGAGATACATAAAGGAGACTTAAAATAATGCATTATGTTACAGAGGATCGAATTTCACTATCAAAGGATATATTGATTCAGATTTTGAAGGTGATTCTGACCGGAGTAAATCCACTACAGGTTATGTGTTTACTCTTTCAGGGGGAGATGTGAGCTAGATTTAAAAGTTACAGTCAGTTTTGGATTTATCCATGATAGAGACAGAGTACAAGGAAGCTACATAGGCTTGAAAAGAGTCTATTTGGATGAAAAAGTTTTTGGAGGATCTCAAGCATAGAAAAGAGAAAATTCAATTATTTTGTGATAGTCAGAGCACCTTGTACATTGCAAGGAATCTATATTTTCATTCCAGGAAAACGAACATTGGGGTAAAATATCATTTTTTATAATATGTTATAGAGGAAATGGGTATGGACATGCATAAAATTCACACTAAAGAAAATCTGGTAGATTTTATGATGAAGGCAATTGACTCTGATAAGTTTATATGGTACAGATCCTCGAGCGGCCACGTAGATACTTGAGCAACATGTTTTTCAGTTAGAAAGGATGTTTGGATATGTGATTGGTTATCAATAAAATATCTAAGTGGGAGATGTTTCGGAAGATCATTTGTTGTAAAGTGTTGCCCCCTTGATTTGTCAAGGGAGGGTAGGCATGGATGGTAGTTGGGTAGGTGGTTGGTGTCCAAACCCCACAAAGCCTCCAGCGAGATAAGGCAACGGAAGGAGGGAGATTCGGCCTATAAAAGGGGATCTCCCCCAAAGTTTTCAGCATCTCATCCCAATTAGTTTCACCTTCTCATCACCAAAGGCTCATCCCTTTGAGTGGTATTTGTGAGTTGTTTTCCCCACATATTCAAGAGAGATATTTATAAGAGTTTTCTCCTTGTAATAGTGAGGGAGTGTCTACCTACTTTTATCTATAGTTATCCTTATATTTGCCTATGGTTTTTTACCTCTTCCATTTGGGGGTTTTCCATGTCACATTTGGTGTCCTTTTTCTTCTTCATTTTTACTTCATTTTTATCTTGTGATTATCACTCCACCGGTGGGGCAATCATTTTACCATCCCAACAGATGAATCCAGATCTACAACTATTTCGATACCAAATCACAAGAATCGATGAATCTCATCACTGGTAAAGCTGAATGAATCCAAGTGACATATTGATCTTCAACCTAATTGAATTTTCACCTGAGGAAGATCTCAATAAAGGATTCAAGCTCAGACATCAAAGCTGGACCGAATCTGGTGAACCGACTAAGTGTCGAATGTTGAGATGTTTGAATGAATCTTAGCTTGGTTGATCTATAAGGTGGTGAGTCACCATTCATAGACTAATTAAGGTTGATTAAGAGCATGAAGATTTGAAGAAGGTCTGTATGGATGGATTTTTTTATGGTGCTGAGTTATGAACTAAATCGAGTTACAGAGTATGAATCAGATCTGGTTCAAAAGTTTGACGTCTAACTATGTTAAAGGAAGCTTGATATGGAGTATGAATTAGATATAGTTCAAAAAATTTCCTATACCTATGTTGGAGGAATCTTGAATCATGGTGGTTTGAAAGCAAAGTCAAATGAACTGTAATTCTGAATAATAAGAAGAAGAAGAAGATGTTGAAACTTGTGTTGGCATGTTTTCTTTTGTCACTAGTTAAAGATGGTAATCTGGTTTGGTGAGGGGGATTAGAATAGGTTTTGTGATGGATCACACTATAGGTGCTCAACAAAAGGCATTAGTGATGTTCTAGATAGATGGTGTAGACCGTACCCATCAAACATGGGAGTTGTTCTAGTTGAGTATTAAATTATTAAAAAATAATGTTTAAAAATTACAAGAGAGATTCCGAAATAATAAATTCATATGCAAGTGTAGAGGAAAGAAATAAATAGGAGGGCAGGGGACTTGATTGAGGATATTTACATTCAGCAATATAGAGCAGCATACATTAACCAACCAAATTTATTTATTTTCTTAAATGTGTACACCAAACCACAAAGCGAAAAAGAAACAGAAAAATAGAGAGGAATCAATGGAATCAAGGGGGATGAAGTAGCGGAGGCTAAGGGAATCTACTTGGACTAAGTGGACTCTCTTCATAGAGAAGGACCCAAGATCTGAGAAATAGAAAATCTACACACCTTTAGTCACCTTGGAAGTTAGAAAATTGGAAACATTTACTTCACGAATCAAAAGATCTTTTGGAGAGTTACTGCTTTGTTTGATGGAGATGAAGAATGAAGGCCTTTCTCATTCCTTAAATATGATCAGCTAAATATTTTAGTGTTTATACCCAGTGAATTCAATTGGTGAATCTTTTCAAAGCATTATTTTTTTATTTCAAAATGTAATTTCTCTCTAGACTTTTGTTCGTTAAATAATCGATTGGTGTTTGATGATCAATTTTTCTGTCATTTCATTTTATTCTTCTCTATTTCATTCCATGATCGACACATTAATGATCAAAGTGTTTTATTCATAGAGTACATACTATTAACTTATTATAGTTAGGAGCTTAAGGTTGGATCTCTGTTTAAACTTCTCAATTCACGATTGATAATTGTGACAACAATGAGATCTTTATTGTGTCTTGGTTCTCAACGATCATTTAGTGCTTCAATCGACTCTTAATAAAAGGAGGTCAATAACTGGGATTTTAGTTGTTTATCTTGACTTTTCAAACCTAATAAGATGCATAGAGATTTCGAACTGTGTGTTGAGAGAGTTTGTGGAATGAAAATATTTAAAAGCGACGAAGCAAGGATAAAGAAGAATAATCACTATGAAAATCCATCATTTCATTTCTGATATTTTTCCACTTCTCCCTCTTTGATATTTGTTTTATTATTGTTTCTACTATACTAATTCTGTTATTTGACTTCTATTATTTATATTACATTTTTTATTTAATTCTTAAGGTAATTCCATTCAGTCATAAAAATCCATTCAAAAATATTTTTTAAAACATATAAAAAATAAAATCATGAAAAAATAACTCCTAAAAATAAACCTCATTAAAATCCAACCTTAGGTACTGATATAATATAATATTTAGGTAATAAACTTTAATAAAAGTTAAAAATGATACATAAAAACCTCAAATTAAATTGGCGTTGTTGTTGAGAAGGCTTCCTAGGAGTTTTAAAAAAATATAAAAAAATAATTAAAAATGTAAAAAAAATTATAAAAAATCAATAAGAATAAATAAAATTTAACTCACCCTTGGAAGATATTGTTAGATACATTTCCTACAACACTAGTAAGTTATTCAACACTTTAGATGAAAATGAATTCAACATGGTTATAAAAGTTCTTAAATAATATTTAAATTTACTAGTTTTGGAAGCTTTAGTTAAACAACTTTAAGAGTTTTCATATATTTTCTCTAAGTTTGATGTAAGAGAGATCATCTTCCCAACTTTTGAAGAGGAAATCCAATATGTTGAGACCCGACTTAATGAAAATTAACTTCACAACGTGATTGGGTTTTCTAAGGCCATGGAAGAAGAACAAGGGGTGCCAATTGATTTACTTCATGAAGATTATGACATTTTCTACCTTTCCTATTTAGATCATTATGAATCTGAATTAATAAATCAATCCCCTTGTTGTTTCACTGTTGAAATAATGTCCCATTCATGATCCCAAGAAGATTTTGAAGTGTCTATAGAATAAGTTACGTCATATAGAGAAGATAAGGATGAGATAGAGATTGTATTAAAATATGAATAATTAGAGACGAACCTTATAGAAAACCATTTGGAGGTGGAAATAGAAGAGGAGGCTATACAATTTAAATCTGATATTTTTTTCTATCTACTAAGGATATCCCTAAAAATTTAGAGGGACTATTGGAAACCTATCCTCTTGGGAAAGTTGATCAAGGCTCACCAAATATTATTCTTCCATCTCCAGTTTAGAAGTTATACCACAATATGAGGGGGATGGATACACCATATTGTTTCTAGGGGCATCAACTTTGGAGTGAAGTTGAATAACTATGTAAAAACAAAGATGTGGTGACTCGTACCACACAATCCCCATCCACCGATAGATTAGGGATAAATAATAGGATGTATAGTTGCAGACAGTATAAAATGAAGTACCTCTATGGGGTTTTACCTAAGATTTATATTCCCTTTTATTCACTTTCTATTTACTTTCAGTTCTATGTTTTTAATTTGAATAAAATTTTAAAATCTTATTCTTTATTGTATAAAATAATGTGGATAGTAGTAGAGTTAACACATTTCCAAGGTTTTCCACAAGCTACTAAATTTATTTTTTTCAACATGAAAAATTCACTAGGGGAGCTTTTCATCATTTGGAGCAGATACTTAATAATAAAAAATAATATATAGAAGCTACAAGCTAAAGAAACTTGATTAAGCCCATTATTTTCTTAAACTAAGGTTACATTTTACTTGATTTGATATTTTAGAGGTTTAATGTTTATCTTTTTTCATCTTTAAGAGTTTGAAGTTGATTAACCAGAGTGACTTTTTGAACATGAATAAGGGGATCATTTGATTAAAATTAAAGTAAAATATAGATTCAAGGAAGTGATTAGTTTAAATTATTCCCATTTTCATTCCTTTTAAAATCTACTTGCTTGATTCTACTAATTTGGTCACTAATTGTTTAAAAAAAGTTTCAATGGAAGAATTTTTTCATGCTGAAATCAGTGTTGAAACAGGTTGGTTACTTTTATTAGTTTGGTTTTTTTATTATATAAAGTGTTAAATATCCTTTGCTTTGCTGAGAATAATTTTTCACACTTCCTTGAACATGAACTATTATTAAAATTTTACTTTTGAGGTGAATTGTTTAAGTGATAACTAGTAAGAAATTTTTTCCATCCAAAGAGTTATTTTAATTAATTTTCTTTTGTATAAAAATACATTGAGCTTTCTTAGGACCCTTTATACATGATTTTAATCTAATAAATCGCTAACAATTTTCAAACATTAAATTTAATTTACATGTTTCTCCTCATTTAATTCAATAATAGGGATAATATTTAGTTTTATTGTTGGGGAAATGATCTTTCAATGTGCTAAACTATACCAAAATTAATTTCATATCATAAAACCTCTAATTTTTTTCAAATTTGATTGTTTTTCAATTTTTAATTAATCATTTTTAGTGGTTTTAAATTTTTATGAAGTTTGAAAGTTGATTTTCCACTTTAAAGAGGTTAATTCTCTATTACCCCTTGGATTTAGTTGGGTAAACCATTTTTTATTTCCCTCTTAAAAATTGGTTTACTTTGGTATTCAATTGGATTAATGTTATACAATTATCATTGCACTTGAATTATTTGATTTGTATTTAAACTCATAATGTATGCATTCAAATGAATTATGAAATGAAATTCCTAATCGAGGTTGAACTCATTATTTTATTCTTTAAGTTTTTTTATGAGTTATTTATGCTACCTTGCTAATTATTAAGTTTTCTCATCTAAACAAATTGTCTAATTATTTTGGTTGATAATTATGTGAGCTTGTTCTCCTAAAGTTAAAGAGAAGTTTGAACTTTTGTTTTAATAAAAATTGAAGTGGGTGTAATCTATTTTCAAAATTTTAATGTGATTCATCTTTACAAAACATGAATTAGATTTTTTTACTAAAAATATTTAATTTTTGACGGTACAATCATTCATTGTTTGATGAAAAATATTGGGGGGAAATCATTTTGATAACAAAATTTTTGTGGCCATTCAGTATTTCAAGTTTGAGATTCATTTTATTCCATTGAAATTGACTCATTTCACTACAAAAAATCGTGTTGTATACAACATTGACCTTTAATAGCACTAGACAAAAATCACTGATAAAGGGGAGGATTTTATCAGTGTTCCCAAAAATCGCTGATAAAGTTACCTTTTATTAGCACTAAAAAAAGTTCTAATAAAAGGGTACCCTTTGTTAGTGATTTTTTATAGCACTGATAAAATTCCCCCCTTTATCAACATTTTTTTTAGTGTTGATAAAAGTGACACTTTTATCATCTTTTTTTAACGCTAATAAAGGTTTTAGTGAGTAATTTAATTTATATATAAATATTTATATATTTTTAAATAATATTTATATTACAATAAGTATATATATATATATATAAATATATTATATAAATATGATTTATATAAATTTTAATAAAAATTTATTCATTTTTTTATAATTTTTTATATATAAAATTATCAAATTTATATTAATCAAAATGATTAATAGTTTATTTATACATTAATTACAAAATGTATATATAATTAAAATAAATATATTATATTAATATTTCATTTAAAAAATTATATAATATATAAATGAATATATTTATTTAATATACATTTATATTGATATTAAATAATTTAAAATATATGTACATGTATAACCATATGTATATGTGTGTGTGTGTGTGTGTGTGTTTATGTGTGTGTGTAGATGTGTATGTGTACATATGTATGTCTATCATGTGTACATGTGTGTGTGCAAAATTTAATTTATTGATTTAATATAATTTATTATTTTTTAATATCTCTTCATTTTTAGTATTTTATGTATTTATTAATCTTTAATATTTATTTATTTTTAATATAAATTTATTTTAATCTATTCATCATGAATATATGGGTGTGTTTAATTTAATTCTATTTAATTTAATTATTAATATTTTTCTATAGTTAATATAATTCATTTTTAATAATTTTGTTATTTATATAATTAAAATCATCTATTTATTCATTTTTCTTCATTTTTTATGTGTAAGTAATTCACTTAAATGTTACTAATTCACTATTTAATATTTTTGTAATTTATTTAATTTTATTTATTTATTTTTAATATTAATTTATTTATTATTATAGATTCATTAATAATGTTAAAATATATTTAATAATTTTATAATATTTATTTATACATATATTTATTTATTACACATGTAATATTTTCAATATGCTAGTAATTTATATGAATAATATTTATTTGTTTTTGCTAATTAAGTTTTAACATTTAAAATATGTTTGAAATTTATATAGTTAATCTATATAAATGAATTTTTTAATAATTTTGTAATTTAAATAGTTAATTATAAAATTAGAAATATGTATAGTTTTTTTAAGTATTTATAAAATTATAAATAAATTTATTTATTTAAATAATTATAGAATTGTAATAAATATATTTAATTAATAACTATATTTATTGTATTTACAATTATATTTATTTATTTATTAATAAATATATATATAATTATATAATTATATAATTATATAAATATATATAAATAAATGGAAAGATGGGATCTACTTGAGAGGTTCTCTCTCTAAATTTCAACGGTGACTAGGGTTCCCTCTTCATGGTGCTTTTGTTGGGTCCTTTGATGGTTGAAATATTTCTAGAATGAGGGTTTTTTAACTCGTATAAGCATACCCCTTTCGGGATGTAAGGTCAAAGGGTTGTTCGTAGTGGGACTGATCTGATTGCTTCGCTTCCCGATAGCGTTGGCAGTAGTTTCTTCTCTCTCTACAAGTAATTTGATGTTGGTGTGATTTGTTGAAAATGTAATGTTGTCCATGTCAAAATTTATTCTGATGCGATCTCATAAATTTTGGAAATTGGTAAGCATTCCATTATTGCATGAATCATTTTGCCCAGGGGCTCTAAGCCATGGAAAGTTAGATATTTGGTTGCACGACTTTCGAATGTGTGGGGATTTGATAATTAGAAATGTATCTTGATGGGACATGAATTTTTTTATATCCTATTCCCTATAAAAGGCCTGAAGATGAGGGTGTGGGGTCTTAAATTGATCTCCCTCAAGCCTAGCGTAATGCATATCTGAGAGTAGGATAGAAATTTTAATTCAATGAAGGTAAGGAACTCCTTTGTTCAATTGTGGGTCAAAGTGTTTGACTTAAATTAGGTATTTTGGCATCCGAGGATCCTTTATAAAATTACATTAGTAATTGGAATCCTTATTAAAATGGATAAAGAGACAAAAATGGCCAGATTTGGGCACTATTCCCATTTTATGGTGGGGTAGATTTGGGTTCCACTTTATTCGATTGAGTTTTTCTATCTACTGAAATAAATGAGTTTGATTTAAAAATTTAATATAAAAAGGTTCCACCATTTTGTATGTATTACAAGATTATTGGTATTGACATCTTGAACTAAAAAATATCTTTGGATTGTGATTTATGTTCAGCTTATGGTCATGATTAAAACTTTAATAATAAAAATTCTTGGAAAGTGAAGTTTACTGGTCATGCTATGAACACTGGAAAAGAGCATATGCAAGGTGGAGGAATTATTCCACAAAATTTGGATGGGATCATGATGGGCAGTGGGACTAACCACTCTTCTCACATGGAACAATAACCTTGGGTTGGAGTGCAGTAAGTTTCTTCACTTTTAGTTGGTCCTACAAGTGTGGATTGGGAGGTTCCTGATGGGTTATCCAATTTGATAATGTCTCATTTTCCTGGGATGGTATAAGATAAAAATGAAACTCCTGACAGAATATAGCCTTCTAATAATAAGTAAAAGGAATCTTCTTTGGATAAAATTACTTTTTTAAATTATATTGTAAAGGATGTGGGTGATAAGAATTATCACGACACCTCCTTGACTCTGAACAAGAGATCTTGAGATGATATTGCAATAGAGGATAGGGACAAAGAATCACCATCACATGCTGATGTTTCTCCTAATTTTGATGATAATGAACAATCTGATTTTGAATTTGTTTTTCAAAAGGAAGTGGATAGGGAACTGTTACAGGAACAAGCCTTGGATACTTCCAAAAGGAGGGGTAAAACCGAGATTGTAGTGGTCTCCTCCCAGTCATCTAAGAAGTCTCTTATGGTTAAATCTGGTCTTTCAAGCATCTCTCAACACCCCTATTCTTTAGAATTGTGCAACATTTCAACTTTGGAAGGCAAGAAAGCATCTTCATCCAAGTCAGTGGATGAAGAGATATTCAAATTAGTCCCTTTTAGGAAGTCCATACCATATTCTTCTGATCCTATAAATTTTCAATTACTAACAATTCAAGTGATATAGATCTGGATCCCTTAGTGATTCCTCTTTAGATGGAGCCACTATCAAGCTTTCCCACATGTAGGTAGGTTGTTTTTTTTTCTATCAGAAGCATCATGTGAACCTTCAATCACCCTGGAAAATTTGAAGGGAATGGGAAAAATATGCAGAGTGTGGGTGACTACTTCTAACCTCTTTGGAGTGCTTGATCAGATCAATGAAGGTAAAGATTTATCTCAAAATGAAGAGGTCCAGGATGTCACTCTAAATCTGGGGGATTAGGGGGTGTCTATATTGATTAGTAAAGGATTTGACTCTAATTATTTAGTAGTTTGGTGCTCTTCTCCTTTGGATGAGGGTGCATTGGCATCCAATGTGCAAGTATCACAGGAAACATTAGGCAACGTATAGGTGTCTAATCACAAATTTCTTGGTGTGACTGATTATATTGATGATGTGCAAGAAGGTAGTGTTCATGTAAATGTGGTTTAGACCCCCACATATAAAGACACTAGAGACATCTTGCTTGATGACCACTCTAAGTAGGTGGAGGTTTAATCATATTCTAGGAGAATGGACTCAGAGGGCAGTGACATTGAAGGCCTATTGCAACAAGTGAAGACTTAGAGGAGAGACCGTCATCCCAGAGGTCGAGGTCGTGGGTGCGGATGAACTAATTAGAATGTAATGTGTGATGAGAAGCATAGGATTTGGTCTAAAATCATAGAAAATCTAGGTCTTTGACTATTTTTTTATGCAGGCAGTATTACCATGTCTGACCTCATATTTTTCTTTCTCTATTTTCTTATTTTAATAAAGGGGCCTTGTCCCTGCCTTTCAAAAAAACATAAACATATATATATATAATTATAAATATAATAAATATATTTAAATAATAAATATTTTTATTATATTTATAATTATATATAATTATATATTAATATATATAATTATATAAATATACTTATAATTATATACAAATATTTATAAATATATTTATTTATAATTATAATTATAAGTAAATATATTTAAATAATTATAAAATTATAATAAATATATTTATTATATTTATAATTATATATATTTATATGTTAATAAATATGTATAATTATATAAATATATATAATTATATAAATATATTTATAATTATATACAAATATTTTAAATATAATTATTTATAATTATAATTATAAATATATATGTATAAATTTAAATAATTATAAAACTATAATAAATATAGCTAAATAATAAATATATTTAGCATTGATAAAATCACTCTTTATCAGCTCTTTTTTAAAAATGTTGATAAAACTCTTCTCGGTCTTTTAAATAAAACCCTGACAAAATTCTCTTCGCTCACACCATTCAATCTCTTGTAGAACTGAATCTTTGTTGTCACTTTCCTTTGATCATCTTGGGCAAATCAACACCTTTAAAAACCAAGGTATGTAATCACTTGTGATATGTTGCTCCCCCTCAAACATATTTTTTGTTTTTAATTATCCCAAATAGTTTGAACGGTGCGTGCAAGGGATCTTATTTGTCCTCAATCTATCACATTGATCCCCCACCCAATTTCCCTTGCCTCAAGACATTGTTGATTCTTCTTATCCCTCATCTTCACGTTCATTTCACTCATTCATCATTATTTCTCACTCTGATTGCTTGGAGCTCCTAGTTGTGCACCATAAAAACCCAACCCACTTATCATGTAAGGTGGTAACTGAAAATGATAAGTAGGTGGAGTTTTTTTGGTTCACAAATGGTAATTGGATCCAAGTCTTCTCTCATGGATACCAGACTGAAGAACCCCAATCATTTTAATATCACCAAATTTATTTATAATTTTAATAGGAATTATGAAATGGGTTTAAATTAGTTTGTATGATTTGTTCCAATTTTTTATATTTATAGCACTTGGTGAAAATTATTTCATGATACTTTTGATACTTATACATATACTATTTATTTATATGATTTATTTTTTATTTTAAGTTTGTTCTTAATAATTTTATCTTGTTATGGCATTAATAAGTTTTTATATTTTTTTAAAAAAATAATAATATTTTTTAAAATTATTATTATATTTTTTATGTATTTTTATTTTTTATATATTTTACACATATGATATGGAACGAACACATGGGTTGTTCACATGGATTATGGATACATAATGAACTATTAGGTATGAAATAACTTGACGTTAAGATATAACTAGAACATGGATGGTGTCAATTGTTTATATATTTTCAGAAGTTTATTTTACATCACAACCCAACACATCTTATATTACCACCAATAGAGTACAACTATATCGACATAAGACATGTCATTACTCCAATTATAACATAGTAAACAAACTCAATCTAACAACAATGAGAATTATAATTCTCAACTGTTCAACTATTTTTGAATTCCAACTTATTACACTACATACTATGTATTTAACACTAGTTTATCTTCTTGATATTTTTCTTCATTATCTAACAATTAATGGTACTTGAAGTAATTTAAAGGTGATTTATGTGGGCTCAAAGGATTTTGTAGTTCATGAAAATGATAGTTGATTTATATAGTGTTTTACCAAGGCGAATAAGAAAAGTTTTTTTGCATTTCTTGTTAATGAAGCAATTAAATAAAGAATACAAAGATATAAATATAGATACATTATTTCATATCTTCACACAATGATGTGTGAATATGTGCAACGAGATGAGTGGTGTCAATATTTAAAAATGCGTACAAGTTTAAGGACAAAGAGTGGATTAGGAACTCAAATTCTATATCTTAAAATTGGGTTTTAAAAGTTGTTCTTAAAAATGAGATTCCCCAAATGGTATTTTCAAAATTTGGTAGTCCTTTAAAATTAAAATTCCCTAGTTGGCTTGTTTTACTTTCATTCCATGTTTTATAAAAGGTTATTTAATTGTTTAAATCCTTGTTATGATGATAGTGATGGTTTTTTATGTATCTTGGGTTATTTAAATTCTTTTAATTTTCTTTAAGAAATGTAATGTTTTAAAGTTTCATGCGGTGTTTAACGAATTTAATTGCTTGACATGAGTTGTTTAAAGTCCCCTTTGATAAAACGAGAACTTTCTGAAATGGTAATTAAATATGGGAACCCCAGCTTGAGACTTCTGGTTCATTTTATTTAAATTCAAGATTTTATTTAAACATTGGGTTCTTGAGACCATGTGATTGGGCCCTATCAATATTTTCACCATCTAAAAAAATATCAACTTTGTCTTCTAAGCATCCTTTCACTGAAATACCACTTATCCCACCACGTACCAAGTGAAGAAATGAATAAACATCAAATCCTCTCTCTTGTTTGTTTCAATTGATCACTTCCTTTTTTCTGGATCTTGTTTTTCTATTTAATCATATGAGATATCATCAAATTATTCATACATTAGATCTCTGTGTTTTTTAATAGATGAAAATCTAATTAGATTATTTTTAACTTTTTAGATATCACGCATTACTTTCCTTCAATGATTTTCACCACTAAAAAATAATAGGAATACCCATCATTCGACTCTTATTATCTTAGAAAAATGACTTTATGTAGCTTAAATTATTCTATAAGAATGACCTTTTATGGGTTCCAAGCTCATACTTTCTATATATTGATTTATTTTGTTAAATATTAATATTACTAAATCAAATAAGATGAATATGAATCTAAAATGAATGGATTCTAATCATATGAAAAAATATTATGAAGATGGGGTGAAATAGTTCATCAAGTTTGCAAAATATCATGCATATGACCCTTCCCAAATCCTTTGTTCGTGTTTAGATTATTTTTATTCAAGACTAATTAGTCCAGAGGAGTTGGAAGAACACTCGATATGTCACAGAATAGATCAAAGTTATAAATATTAGACTAAACGTGGGGAAAAACTAAATGTGGCTGGTGAATGGGATAATACTATGTTTTATGTATTATCTAATATGATTAAAAGTGTGAATAATGATAAATACTATATTGAGGATGTGATTATAGGTGTAAATAATGATGGAGATTAGATTAAGGAAATGACAATGACAGTTGAATATGAAATTTGTAACACTGTGAGATTTTAAAATATGAACATCGTATTCAATAGAGTGTATGACATGCAACACTAAACATAAAAGGGAATATATCATCCCAAGACTTTATGATATATTTCTTTTTAAATAATTTAATCTATTTGATAGCTTGCAATGCATGCAACACCAGGTTTGAATGAAACACGATACTCTATTAAAATATAATTATTTAAACATGACCATTATAACTTAGCCATTAATTTAAAGGGTATGAATAGTAATAAATAAATTATGAAAATTATGGTTTTATATTGATTATAAATAAAATAAGAATCATTTTAAAGTAAAATAAATGTTTTATGAAAAAACTGTATTTTTCTAAATGACGGTTTAGTCGTGCTTTGCAAACATAATTTAAAATTAAATTTTAATAATTTTAGAAAATTTATTTGAAAAAATAATAATTAATTTTTGAAATCATCATATCAAAATTATCTTAATTTGAATTTTTTGGATTTTTTTGAAAGGTTTTATTTTTTGATAAATAGTGAAAAATACTGAATTTTAATTGAAAATTGTATTTTGGTTTAGATAATTTATAATGTTAAATTATATTTTGAATTTTATTTAAAGTAAAATTAGTTAAATTTTATACCAATTAATAAAATTTAGTTCATTGTAATAATTTTCATATTAAATTTTGATATAAATTTTTTTTAATCTTTTGAACATTTTCTCTTTAAAAACCCACTTTCTCATCAAGTCTATGGTTTTAATTTTAAATTAAAACTTTCCACTTATATGAATGGAATTTGAAAAAATGGATTCCATATTTTTAATAATAATAATTTATATTATATTATAAGTTCAACCTAATTTTTGACCATAAATAATAGTAAAAACAATAAAAATTAATTACCAATGTTAAGGTAAAATGGACTTATCGGGGGTTAAACTACCAAGATAAGGGTTTAATTGAGCTAAAAACTTGTATAAAATATATTTTATGAGTATATTTAAAAATTATAATGTATAATTATCAATAATAATCTATTATAGACTCTTGTGTCATGAAAAATAAGAGTATACCTTTTTCTTTCCAAAAATTACAAGTGTGCCACTCAACTCACCTATAAAAGGCCACCCACTCTCATCTCTTATTAAAACATTCACACCCTTTTGATTTGGAAAATATATACCTATATCACGTATAAAATTAGCTCCCATAATCTTATAATCCTTATTTTGGGAAGATTTCCAACCTATTAAGGCTTTTGGTGCAAACCTAAGGAGGTTACCCAAAGAAGCGGTATATTCTTCAACGAGCATATTTATTTTATTTATTTATACACCTCATTCAATTATTATCAAACTATGATGATATAATAAAATTATTATCTTAAATTTACTGAGTTTTTTTATGTTAAGATCTTGGACTAAAACCATCTCCACTTTCATCAAATGGGTTATGAAATTATCATTCATGTGTACGACGAACTACCGCCTTGTGAAATGATGTCATTCATTTTTTCATTACCACCTATCATTGTTGGGTATGATGATGTCTATAAAGTATATATATTATATTTATAAAATAATTGTACTTTTGGACTAATTATATCATATATAATTTTTTTTACTTTCTATTCCTTAGGGGATACGATAACGTCACTCGTGTGTACAACGAACTACCGCCTCGCGAAGTGATCTAATTTTTCTTTCACTAACACATAACATGGAAGGTGATAAGGATAATGTTAATTAATATATGTGATATAAATTAAATAATTATGATATTAATTAAATATTTATCATTTTTAAAAGATAATATATCATTTTATTTCATACACTAAAAAATGATAACATCATTCATGTGCGTTTGGACTACTGCCTTCATGAGGCGATGTGACTCTCTTTTAAACACCAAACCAAATTAATGATATATATAAGTGTATTTAAAAAATAATATGGTATTTATGATATTATGGTCATTATGGAAAGATAAAATATTACTTACCTCCTTTCCATAATGATCATTGAAAAATGGAAATGTTAGTCATACGTACGTACGACCTACACTCTCCACAATCATAACATAATTAATTTCTTAAAAACATATTTAATGATTGGTTTTAAAAGTATAATTGATGTATAAATATGATAATTATGTCATTATTATTATTATTTAGGTTATTAAACTATATAATATGCACAATAACCTTAACTTTTATAACAAATCATGAATGAGAAAACAAGGTAATTAACACCCGAAACAATGAAAATAATGAAATATTATTAAAAAAGGGTATTGAAATGTTATAATAGGATCATATATGATATTATAAATATTATTTTAGTTCTATTATAAATTAATAAAATTATTAAAACCATTATACAGGAGGTTAAAGCATTTTAAACTAAAGGAATCCTATAGCAAGGGATTTCATCTCAATTTACATTCCATTGAGTCTTATTTGATATTATGTACCAATTAAATTTTATGTGGTATATATACTAGACCTTTGAAATGTAATATCATGATTAATTTATACTTCATAGTATTTTAAATTTAACTTTGAATCATTTCATTCAAGTGGATTTGACTTGAAAATTACAAAGTGGTAAAAGTTATTGTACAATCTCACCTTCTTTTGTGATTGTTAACTTTCTCTTAAATAAATCACTTTATTGTAATAATTTTTCATTGGAAATTTCATTTATATTAAATATCCATATTATTTTCTGATTTATATTATTATTTTCTAAACTTTATACCATTTTTACGTATGATGTTTACTTTGAATGTTATTTGATTAACTGGGGAAATATTGATAAATATGTATCCTTTACTCAATACAGATATTTGATGATAAGGCATATTAATTCATGAATTAAATAAATTATTTGAAATATGAGTAATTCTTTGGATCTATAGTGATGGGTGGTTCTTAGTATAATATGGCCCCTCGATGCATCAGTAGGTCTCATGAGACAAATAAGTTGGCCAAAGTAAAAGGGTTTATATATATAGTTTTAAATTGTCTTATGAAAGGTATTGATAATAGAGGTATTATAATTCCTAAGATCATAACTTCCAATAATTAATCATTTCCTTTATTTTGAATTCAGTTGTTGTTATTTTCTATGATATTTTCATAACGATATTATATCTGGATGCATTTCATTATCATATTATTGATTAAATGGAATGTGTGTTTAGTTATTTACCTTTCCTTATTGATTATTCCCCATATATTCATGAAGTTAATTAATTTAAATAAAACGTGTGTTCATTTATTTACCTTTCTTTATTGATTATTCCCTATATAATTTTGATAGTCAAGTTATTTATTAAATTACATGTGTGTTCAGTTATTTACCATGCCATATTGATTATTCTTTATTTATTAATGATAAATTCCACTGCACATAACCCTTATTAAGGATTTTAGATCACCATTATTTTTTTTCCTTTCCCCAAGATATGAATAAGAGATCTTTTAATGAGTTTTCAAGGATATAGTTTACTTTATATTGTTATGTATTATGTTTTGTTTTATTTTCCCAATGTAAAATGGGTATCATGTATGTATCTGGATCTCTAAAACTACTAGAATTATTGGTTCTTTGATATTCAACCCATTATATCTATACCAATGTAATAAATCAAACATCATCTCTAAGTTATTGGGGTTGGGGTAATTATAGTTAGTATCAGGGTAAGTTTAGTAGAAACCTTGGAAACTAGATTAAGGAAAATATATATTAGGGAACATAAACCTATGATATACTTTGTGGATAAGTATAGAAGAACATCCCAAATTTTTGGTCAGGAATATATTATATGGGTTTTTCATATAAATACATCCCTTTATAGATAATACAAGTGGATGTGGTTCTAGAACAGAGATAACTAGGGGTAATAACTCTGAAAAGGGTGTATTAGGCTAGAATTGATTTTCACCTAATGTGTGATAACGGGACTTACTATGCACCTAGTTTGAAACTCCTAAGGGATATTCTTAGGATAATTCACATTTTATTTACAAACCATTATAAAGGATTTTAAAATAAAGTTATACCTGAGGAAACCAAATTTATGATGCATAATTTGTTTTTAATTTATGTTAAGTGTTATGCCATATTTATAATTATACATTATGATTTAAAATTCATAATTTTATAAGATAATACAATATATTCCATTTTTATAAATTGAACCTATAAGTAATAATGGTATCAATACTCATGGACAATGTAGAGATTTCCCTATTGAGGAATCCAATACAGTTGGTATTGGAACTGGGAAACTTATGGATATATTAGGAAGCTTAATCAGCTTATGATAAATAAACTTTATCGGATGGAACAACCTGTTACACAATATGATTATCCAATGTAAGATATCTCCATATGACAAAATCCCCCATCATTTGATGTGACTACTAATCCAATTATAGATGATTAATGGATTAAGTATATGTAAAAGATATTTATGGCCTTGAGATACAATGAAAGGAAAAGGTTATACTTGCAGTGTATTTTTTCAAAGGTGATGTTGATTAATGGTGGCTATTGATCTAAAATACTATGGAGGAAGAGTAAATAAAACTCATGGAATGGAAATATTTTAAGGATACATTCTTCAACAAATATTTACTTTGTGAGTAAAAAACTGATATGAAGATAAAGTTCCTTAGCTTGAAGAAAAAGAAAGAAGAAAGTATTGTGAAGTATGAAGCTACCTTTATAAGGTTATATAGGTATGCTACAGATTACATATTCAAAATAGAGTGCCATATTGACCATTTTTTTGAAGCTCTTAAGCCAAGTCTATGAAAGGCACTGGTCTACCAAAAAATTTCTTCACATGATTAAATAGTTTTATGTTCTATCAAGATAGAGAAATAATTCTCCATGTATTGTGGATTCTAAGGGAAGCAAGAGAAGAATATAATAGAATATAAAAAATGGATAAAGGGAAGAAGTGAAAGAAGGATTTTCCTACATGTGATAATTGTGGAAAGAAACACTCTGGTACTTGCTTGAAGGGAATGAGAGTTTTCTAACAGTGGGGAAATAAATTCCCTCATGCTCGTGCTTTCAAGGGAAAGAAATAAATATCCAATGTACAATTCTTCCACTATAAGTATATAGGTCACTACATAAATGAATGACCCAAGCATCAATGGAATATAACTCAGAAGAAGCTAAGGGATCAAGGTCAATATTATGCTATTTATAAAACTGAAGTGGAATGATTAATGTGCTTGTGTTTGTATTCAATAATTATTTCATTTGAGTATTTTATAAATGATTTACTATTTATAATAATTATGAAATTTTTAAGGATTTTATTACAATATTTTTTCATTAAGGATTTGAACATGTATGTTTAACAGTACCAAATACCAAGAAAAATGATTTAGTGGCCAGTTTAACTTCTTGGAAAACATGTGATTAAAGGAAAGATAACCCTTAATATGTTTATAATGTTGAGATAATGACTTCAGAATTAAGAGATGATTGATATGGATAAAGTAAATTGGATATTACTTACTACCTTGAAACTAATTAATGATTCATTGAAAAAGTGGTTTATGTTATCATTGATGGGGTTAACAACATTTTTGTATTCAAGTAATATATCTAATAATTTGTTTTTTGATTAAGGAATAAGTAAGAATGAATGTTATCAATTAGGTTTTATGGTAATTTAGTTTATTACTGTGTTTCAATAGAATACACAATGAAGGTATTCACATGTTTGGTATGTGATGATTAAGAGATACTTCATGTTATTTGGATTAATGATAAGTTCATTTTGGAAATATGGTAACCTTCTTTATAAATTTTTGGATCTTTATCCTTTAGAAGGATCAAAAGGTTAACTATTTAGGAAATGGTTTAAGTTTAAATTTTAATGAGGTTTTAGAGATTAATGTATTGATACACTAAATAAAAATTATGCATATTGGATATACTAGCCATTTTGTTATAATAATAACTAGAGATCGAAGGACTGACTTATCATTCTATTATGGATCCTATGATCCATTATAATGAATTTTAGTGCTTCATAAATAAAAAAATAATTATTGGATGTTCATTTATTATAGTAAGAAATAAAGTGTAAATTGATAGAATCTCAACCAAGATATGAATTTTTTCCTATGAAATAAAGATATATCTATTAAGTATATTTTCATATATTCTTAGTCTAGATGAAAAAGTAATCCCTCTATATTAAGAAAAGGATATTGAAATAAAAAATTTTCCTTTCATCATAAATTTTGATGATATAAATGACCTTTTTCACACCTCTTTAGTTTATGGATTTGTGGTTGTTAACCTTCTCTATCACTCTCCATCAGTATTTGGGTGTTATTTTTCTCTTCTATGTCTATGTTTTTACTTCCCACCTATGTTCTCCAATTTTTGAAACCTAGTATGTGTTATTCCATATGACGTTTTCACATCCCTTTCTCTTTTTAAATGGGATGTTTTATTAACCTTTCTCATGATTTGGGATTCCTAGAAGGTTATTATTAAATGGAAAACCCTTGATTACCAAGATCAAGATTATATTGTGCGGACACAATTTATTTAAGAGGTAGAATGTAACACCCCAAGATTTTAAAATATGAACATCATATTATATGGAGTGTATGACATGAAAAAACAAGAATATAAGGGAATATAACATCTTGAGATTTTAAAATATATTTCTTTTTAAATAATTTAATCTCTTCAAAAAAATTCAATACACACAACACCGAATTTGAACGAAATAAAATATTTTATTAAAATGTTATTATTTAAACATGACCATTATAAAATATCCATTAAGTTGGTGTATATAAATAGTACTATCTAAATTACGAAAATTATGGTTATCTATTGTTTATAAATAAAATAAGAATCATTTGAAAGTAAAAACAATGTTTTCCGAAAAACTGTATTTTTCTAAAGGATGGTTTAGTCGCGCTTTACACACATAATTTAAAATTAAATTTTAAAACTTTTAAAAAAATTATTTTGAAAAAAAATATATTTTTTGAAATCATAATATCAAAATTATATTAGGGTGAATTTTTGTGATTTTTATGAAAAGTTTCATTTTTTGATGAATAGTGACAATACTGAATTTTAATTGAAAACAGTCTTTTAGTTTAAATAATTTATAATGTTAAATTATATTTTAAATTAGTTTTAAAGTAAAATTGGTTCAATTATATATTAATTAAACCAATTTAGGTAATTTTAATAATTTTTATATTGAATTTTTATATAAAAACTTTGTAACTTTTGAACACTTTCTCTTTAAAACCCCACTTTCTCATTGCGTCTGTGAGATTAATTTTAAATTAAATTTTACCACTTTTATGAATATAATTTAGAAAATGGATTAAATTTTTTGAATAATTATAATTTATATTATCTAATAACGTAAAATTAGTTTTTTACCATAATTAATAGTAAAAAACAATAAAAATTAATTATCATGGTTAAGGTAAAAATGGATTTACCAAGGGTTAAACTAAAACAATATGGGTTAAATTGACCTAAAAACTTGTATAAAATATATTTTATGGAAATATTTATACCTTATCATGTATAAGGATCTATTATACTCCATTTTTTACTCTTTTTTATTGTGAAAAATGTGGGTACAACGTTTTCTTTCCAAAAATTATAAGTGTATCACTCACCTCACCTATAAAAGGTCACCCCCTATCCTCTCTTATTAACACCTTAAAAACCTTTTTTTTTGGAAAATATCTACCCAAATAACTTCCAAACTTCCCTACCCTCATTATATAAGCCTTATTTTGGGTATAAATACAACTTAGAAAGGAGTTTGGTGTAAACCTAAGGAGGTTACCCGAAGAAGAGGTAATGCTCCTCAACCAGCATCTTTATTTTATTTATTTCTCCACCTCCTTAAATTATTATTAAACCATATTGATATAATTTCCATAGTATATTACACATAATTAAATGTTTTTATGTTAATTTCATGGACTAAAACCTTCTTCACTTCCATCAAATGGGTTATAAAATCAGTATTCATGTGCACGACGGACTATCGCCTCACGAACCAATGTCATTTTATTTCCATTACCACCTCTCATGGTTGGGTATTATGATAGATATAAAGTATATATATGATATTTGTAACATAATTATACCTCTATAATAATTATGTAATATATACATTTTTTAAATTTCCATCCTTCAGGGGATATGATAATGTTGCTCGTGTGTACAGTGGACAACTGCCTCGCGAAACGATGTGATTTGTCTTTCACTAATGCATAACATGGAAGGTGATATGGATGAATTTAATTAATATATTTTATATAAATGAAATTATTATGATATTAATGTCATATTTATAATTCATAAAATATAATATATCATTTTATTTCTTACACTAACAAAATGATAACATCGTTCGTGTACGTGTGGACTACCGCCTTCACGAAGCGATGTGACTCACTTTTCATCATCACACCACATGGATGATATATATAAGTGTATTTAAATAAATAATATATTATTTATGATATTATTTTAATTATGTAAATATAAAATATTACTTAACTCCTTTCCATAATGATAATTGAAAAATGGAAATGTTACTCATGCGTATGTACAACCTACCATATCCATGATCGTAACATAAATAATTTCTCAAAACCTTATTTCATGATTAGTTTTAAAAGTATAATTGACATATAAATATGATAATTATTTAATTATTATTATATATGTGATAGAAATATATAATATTCATAAGAATCATAACTTTCGTAATAAATCATGAATGGGAAAACAAGGTGACTAACACCTAAAACAATGAAAAAAATGAAATATTATTAACAAAAGAGTGTTAAAATGTTATAAGATGGTAATATATGTTATTATAAATATTATTATGGTTCTGGTATAAATTAATAACATTCTTAAAACTATTATACATAAGTTTAAATCACATTCAACTAAAGTAAAGCATGAGGTAAGGGATTTCATCTCAATTTAAATTCCATTAAGACTTATTTGATATTATACACTGATTCCCTTTTATGTGTGCATTTACTAACCATTTAAAATTTAATATCATGATTAATTTATACCTCATGTTATTTTAAGTTTCACTTTAAATTATTTCATCTAAGAGGATTTTACTTGAAAATTTCCAAGTGGTAAATGTTATTGTACAATCTCACCTTCTTTTGTGATTGTTAACTTTCTCTTAAAATAATAACTTTATTCTAATATTTTTTCATTAGAAATTAAATTTATATTAAATATACATATAATTTCCTGATATATATGATTATTTCCTAAATAATATACAATTTTTACATATGGTGTTTACTTTGAAAGTTATTTTATTAACTGGAGAAATATTAATAAATTAGTATCCTTTACTCAATATGGATATTTGATGATAAGTAATATTGATTCATGAATTAAATTGGTTATTTGATATATAAGTAATTATTTGGACCTACAATTATGGGTGGTTCTTGGTATAATATATCCTCTCGATGCATCGGTAGGTCTCATGAGACAAATAAGTTGGCCAAATTAAATGGGTTTCTACCTATAGTTTTAAACTATATTTTGGAAGGTTTTTACAATAGAGGTATCATGACATCTGAGATCATTATTTCTAATAATTAAGCATTTCCTTTATTGAGAATTTAGTTATTATCATTTTCCATGAGATTTTCACAATGATATTATCTATAGATGCATTTCATTCACAAATTATTGATTAAATGGAATGTGTGTTAAATTATTTACCTTTCCATATTGATTATGTCTTATATATTCATGAAATCAAGTTATTTAAATGTAATGTGTGTTAAGTTATTTACCTTACAATATTTATTATTTTCTATCTAATTATGATAACCAAGTTATTGATTAAATGGAATGTGTGTATAGTTATTTACATTGCACGAGCCTCCTCCTTCTAGGGTTGGTGTGGTGCCTCCTCCCTTGTGCTCGGTGAATTCATAGCAGTGGGTCCTTGTTTATGGTGGCATCGGCAACTTGGACTCGACCATCATCATTTGCAACGTTGTCGACCTATCCTCGCCCTAATCCCTCATCACTGGTTAGGGTCTCTCAAGGTAGCACATTGTTAGTCTCCAACCAAGATCTAGATTTAGCAGCCTGTGTGTGCTGCCGAATCTTCTGTCTGTACTTCAGGTGGTTTGTCACGATCTTCGTGTGTGTCATGGATGGTGGCAACGAGATCTGACATGTAGCAGGTCTACCTGTCGGCGTATTGGTGATGTTTTTCAGTTTTTGTTTTCTGCAGTTGATCCTGGTTTGGAGTGTGGCTTCATTCATGAGTCGGCATCTGTTTTGTTGGTTAGTGATTTGGATGAGGTTTGATGTTATTTGGATGTTTAGTTCTTCAAATATTTTATTCTCATTGGAATTCTTAAGGTTGTTGATGTTTCTGTTCGGATTATGGCTGATTGTGTTTGGGTGGCTAGCTAAGGTGATGGATTTCAATCCTTGAGATCTTGAATCGAGTTAAGGTTTTTGATGTGAATTTTTGTGAGTCTTACGGTGTGTTGTGTGATTATTTTGTCTCGAATATGCTTATCTTGAACCTGTTCTGTTTGTGATTTCATTCTTGTTAAAGCGTTTTTTGTGCATCTGCGTTTATTGATCTAGTTGTTATGTGTTCTTGGAAGATTGAAACATGGTTCTTGAATCATTGGGCTTAGATTAATCCATTAACTCTTACCTGATGAGTTTCTATATGGGAAAGAATATGTGATATGCAATGGAACCTAAAAATGATGAAGGATTTAATGTCTCCAGGAGGTCAATTAGAGAATATGTGAATAAACATTGGGAGTCTGAAAATTATAGAAGTTGTTAATGAACTTTGGGAGTCTAAAAGTAAGGTTGCATTAAGGTTCCTGATTGATTGTTGAATTTTGGATATGTTTGTAACTAGAACACTACATGGATCTGCTTCAGATGAGGATCAGAGCAGGAAGCTTTATCCTGATCATTCCATTCGGATTTGGAAGTTTGAGAGGGTATGGCTCTGCCATCGGTACCATGCTTGTGCGTCCTTACACGGGTCATCTAGTCGAGTGGTCATGCGATGGTGAAATCTTGTCATTACGATGCAGTCGCTAGGGAGGATAGGATCATGTAGTCTCGATCTGGGTTATCATCTTTCATGGTTTTAATTGGTTGTGATGTTTGGATCTTGTATTTTCTCACTTTTACCTCAAAAGTGTTTTGATAATAAAAAAAGTTAATTTTCAGTCAGTGTTTAGTTATTTACCATGCCATATTGATTATTCTTTATTGATTCATGACAGATTATACTATATGTAACCCTTACTAAGCTTTTGAGCTCACCATTATTTGGTTTCATTTCCCTAGGATATTAAGAAGATATATTTTAATGAGTTTTCAAGGATGTAGTTTATTTACTATTGTTATGTATTATGTTTTATTTTATTTTTCAAATGTAAAATGGGTATCATGTATGTATCTGGTTCTCCAAAACTACTAAATTGATCAGTCCTTTGATATTTGAACCATTGTATCTATACAAATGTAACAAATAATACATCAACTCTAGTTTACTAGGGTTGGGGTCTTTAAAAACTTCGTCATTGCCCAAATTTTTTGAGAAGTTAAAGATTTGTGAAGAGACACTATTTCATGCTAGTTGTAATAAATGTACAACATTTTCATCTATACTAAATCTATATAATTTAAAATCTAGAAATATATAGAGTGAATCTAGTTTAACTGAACTAATTGCTCTCTTTAATGATATTATCTCAAAAGATAATGAGCTTCCTTTCCAAATATATGATGTCAAACAAATTTTATGTTTAATGGGTAAGATCTCTAAAAGAATATATGCTTATCCAAATGACTTTATACTATTTTTCAAGGACCAAAAAACACTTAAAATGCCTAAAGTGTGGTTCTTATCGATAAAAGAATGATTAATCGGGACTTACAAAAGTTGTATGGTCCTTTCTAATAATTATAAGGTTTAGGAATCTATATGGAAGATATGAGACTATAAGATAATTAATGTGGAATGTAGATACAGGAAATAAATATGGTAAACTTCATCACTCGGCATACTCTCCTCAGTGGAAGAGAATTGATCATGAGTGTCTGAAATTTGGAAATGATCTAAGAAACCTTCTTCTTGTGTTATCTACAAATGGAGTGAATCCTTTTGGTTTTCAAATGAGCACTCATAGTATATAGCCAGTTGTGTTGGTAAATTATAAATTATCACTATGATTATTCATGAAACTAAAATAAATTATGTTATCTCTTCTTATATTAGGATCAAAATAGCCAGATAATGATATTGGTGTTTATTTGGATCCTTGTCAAAGTTTTGGAATTACTACAAGATTCATGTGTTATGTTGTATGATTCTTACATAAATGAAGATTTCATGTTAAGATCCATGTTGTACAGTATGATAAAGGAATTTTATGCTTATGTAAATTTGTCAGGATATATAATTAAAGTAACTCAAGGGTGTCCCATTTTTGAACAAGGTATATAGTCAATTAGGTTGAAACATTTATCAAAGACTATGTTTCTATGACATTTTAGATTTCTACCCCGATGAAATAAGTACTGATCTTGGATAACATCATTCAATGGGAGTTTAGAAAAACATAAAACACTATATCCACTAATAGGTGATCAAATATTTGATAAATTAAATGATATGGACATTGATTTTGGTAAAATGTTTTTGAAAAACCTTACAAAAACCAGTTTGAAAAAGTGATCGTTTTTTTAAAAAATTAGAATACTCGAATTTTGTGCACACCAGACATTTCTTGATATTATTCATGTGGGAAAAAATGTATGTGATATTTTCATTAACATGTTACTAAATTCACCCAACAAATAAAAGGATGGAATTAAGGCTTGGATAGACATGATTGATATGAGGATACTAGAAGAGTTAGTGCTGGTGAAGAGTGAAAAACAGACTTTTCTTTCTCTAGATACTTAAACTCTTTCCAGGTAAGATATATGCCAGTTTTGAAACTTCTCGAATGATATAATGGTTCTAGAGGGGTATTTATCAAATATCAATAATATCATGTCAATTATTGATTTAAATTTAAAGGGTCTAAAATCACATAACTGTCATGTTTTTATGAATGATCTAAGGTCTATAGCTTTATGTTGCATTTTTTCCAAGAATGACCATCATACATTAACCAAGCTCTATTTATTTTTCAAAGCTATATGTAGAAAATTTATAGACACATAAAAATTTCCAACTATGGAAAAGGAAATTGTTTTCATATTATGTGAATTGGAGATATTCTACTTGTTGACATTCTTTGATATGATGGTTCACTTGATGGTTCACTTGGTAAGAGATATTTGACTATGTGGTCCTATAAATTATAGATGTATGTATCCCATTGAATTATATATGAATATTTTTAAAGGGTATGTCAAAAATAAAAATTTACTGGAAGGTTTTATTATAGAGCTATGTGTTATTGTAGAAGATGTTGAATTATATACCGACTACCTATCTGATGTGGAAATAATTGGTTTACCAAAATTTCATCGCACCAGGTGACTTGTGGGTAAAGTAATTTATGGAATTTATGTTGTCATAATTACTATTACAGAGTGGGAGCAGGCTCACCTTTACATTTTTCATAATAGTTTAGAGGGTGTGTCATATGTTGAAACCCACAAAGTAATTCTTAGAAATTTGAATCTATTAAGGGAAGAAATATGTATATAAAATACACATAATAAATAGTTTATAGTATGGTTTTTAGACCATATTTTTAAGGATTAAACTAAAAATATAGATTCAATTTCAAAAAAAATGCAATGAATAGCTATAGGACCAAGTGTGCTTGTATTATATTATAATGGTTATGTAATTAATGGTTATATGTTATATAAAAATGAACATGATGAATGAAATACCATGAAAAATAGTGGAGTTATAGTTGTGTCTGAGACGATGCATGTATCTAGTACTAAGGAAATAAATCCAATTTATGTGAATATGTCATACTTCGGCATCATCAAAAAAATATGGGATTAGGATTATACAGAATTCCAAGTTTCAATTTTTCAATGAAAGTGAGTTAATAACAGGAGTGAAATTAAAATATATTAATAAAGATTTTTGAAAGTATATTTCAATGATGAAGGGTAAAATTATGAACTATTTATAATGAAATCACAGGTAGTAAAATTATTTTATGTTCTAGATCTTGCAAACTAAAAGTGTTCAATTTTTCTATTATCAACCAAAACCACTAAAGGGTTAGTTGTTAATTTAAATAAGGATAAACCTTTCATTGGGACGTTGTAATCATTTCACAGTGGTCCCAATGTAGATGGAGTCTTGTATGTTAGAAGATACCATGATAAGGGTATTTCAATACTTGATACAGGGGTCAAATCCCTTTAGCCTTTTCAAAAAATAGAGTTAAATAATCAAGTTATATTTTTTGTAATATACATTGTGTTACCTCATATTATTATCTATTCACTACTATATGTATTTAATATAAATTAAATGTTCAACCACTTCTAAATATAATGACTTCTACACATACTGATGCTCCCAATCCTAAGGAACAATAGGCTTTTCAATATACTAGTTCTCCCAATGCAAAGGAACAACAACATTCTACACATACCGATGCTACCAATCTAGAGTAAAAAACATATTGATGATGTTGTATCCTAGGAAATAGTGGGTGGTGAACAACCTGTGTCCTAGAAAAAATAGAATCATCATAGCATGATGGTGTTAGAAAAAATTATTAAGGTGGGAAATAAAAGCATCAAATCCGAGGTTCGATGGAATGCATGCGGCCAACCTGTAAACACCAATAAGGACATGTTCGGTAGTTACATTAGGATAACTACTCATATGCACATGCCTATTGATGTATATTCATGGAAAAATGTTGTGCCTACACTTAAGACACTAGTTTGGGAAGATATTAGGGTAACATTATGATATCCTTTGTTTATTTTACTAAAAAAAATAATGAAATATTGATTTACTCTTCATTGTCCCTTAAAGAGTGTATTTATAGTAGATGAATCCTAATTGAAATATGTATTAATGATTACTAGAAAGGCTTGTAGATTATTTTTCATAATTCTTATGAAGTATCATATTAAATATGTTGACGGGAAAATAAACTCACACCCACCACAGATGTATGCACACCTGATAAACTAACAAGCATGGGATGCGTTTATTGGTCATCGTGAGGAGAAATCATTTTAGGTACATTGTGATTGGTAATACATTTCTTAATAATACATGTATTAATTATTTTTATTAAAAAAAATTAATTTATGAAACAACAACTGAGTGTTGAAAATAAGTACTGAGAATCAAAACCAATGTACACCTACTATAAATAATGGATGGAGTACACTTCACTTGAAAAAAAATGTGCATATTTTAAATATACAGTAATACTTTTATATAACATGAAAAAAACATAATAATAATGATCATATTTTTATATAAATATGGATTAATTGAAATCAAAAGACACTTATATCCCACATAATGTTCTATGAAAGGATTTACGTGTAAATAAAGATGAGATACTAATAGATAAAAACAAACAAAAAAGTGTGGGATGTATGTTTAAGTATGACATAATAAAAATTTGTTTTTATTTAAATCAGTATTACATAATAATGATTACTGATTTTCCTATATTTTTTATCTGAATTATACATAAGAATCATTATCAGTTGTACCCAATGAAAAACTACTATCGGTGTCCATGAAGCGGCCATAATAGTATCGTTGCGTCAGAGGTGAGGGTTTCGGGGTGTCACCCCAAACATATTTTGAGAAAAGAAATGAACAGGGGGATAATGATAAGAAAATGGAAGAGTTCTAGGAACAATTATATGATTTAGAATAAAAACTTAATTAGCATTCAGAGTTGTTATAAAATGTTATGGGAAGGAATCAAATAGAAGAAAAAACAAGAACAACCCCTACATGAAGTTCCCCCCCACCCCCACCATATTTAAGGTGATTTATTCCCATCAAAGAGCAATCTTATAAGAGGTAATCAATATTTTCATAATTGTTTATATGAAATGTGAATCAAACAAACACTATTACCTTTCATGTACTGATATTCTAAAGGGTGAAAATGATTATGATTTATATCTATCAACACCCACCCATCACCTTGTTGTGAGGGGTACCATATACAATATCCAAGGAGATATTCTAGATAAAAAATAAATTCTGATAGGTCATGTGAGAGTGGGGATTCATGTGTCTCATGAGAAGATCATAAAGCTTCCTATTCCACTTGATGATGTAGATATTCATATGTTAAATAAATCTATTGTAACTTTTATAGCATGGATGTTAGATATTTTAAAAATACATGTTTATAAGGAGGTATTAATTTCCAATTTATTTTTCATGAAAAACTTTTAAAAATCAATGAAAAATGTCCTAAACCAATGAATGTTATTACAGACAAACAAAAATAAGGGGGTGAAATATAAGTTTTAATCAAAACAATATAAATGATCAACCAACCAATCAAAAAGATATTCAAAAACTACCTTTACCTTTCCCATTCAACATCCACATTTACTAATATTAAAGGTTCATGTGTATAAAATGTTAGAAAGTGGTGATATGACCACAATTTATTTTCAATAATAGATGTATGGAGAGGACATTACATACTATATTGGTCTTTAGAATGTAAATAAAATCCTCAAGATGGAATAGATAGAAGTACCAGTTGTAAATGTATACATGAGGTGTGATTTCATGATTTTTTTTGTCCAATAGTTGATATACTATATTAATTGTGACTAAATATTATTCATAATTTTTGAAAGTGTATATATCAATACTATTTGAAGGGAAAACCATGTGAACAAAAATTTAGACTCATTAGTCCTAACATAACTTTTAAACAACTATTATAATGCCCCATAATTTACAAAAATTTATATTACTTCAAAATTGAAGAATATTAATTACAAAATATATCAAAACCACAACAACACCATATAGGTATAGTGTCCTTAGAAACTGGGAAACATAAACAACTGGTTTATAAGACATCTTCATTGTCTCCCACTTATTTCATCATAACTAGACCCCTTTTTGACATATGTTATTTAATACCCTTATTTATGACCCAGGGAAAAGAAACACATGAAATGGTGATCTAAAATGATCAGTAAGGGTAGAAAAAGGAGATATAAATCATATCATAATTATTATACATAATAAAATAACATTTGAAAATCATATACTATATATGAAAGATCGTAATATCATGCCATAGGATAAATCATAAAAGTTCATAAGAATCAATGAACATAATCCCAAAAGTCATAACATAAGACATGAATTTTTTTTAATACACATAATCATAGAAAATCATTTCATATTAGTTAAATCTCATTTTCAATACCATCATAGTGGACAAATTCCATTACTGAATTGTGTTCACTCCTCGTTCCAGCCCTGTTTTACTGAACCGATATAATTTTTTGTTCCATCCATATATATCTCATGAGATATAAATCTTTACCAAATGAATTGGAGGTATATATAGGTCTCACCCATCTCATAATGAAATCATTCTTACAAGTTCCACGATAACATAAATCATTCATCATAGACCAAGGAATAAAATGGGTTTTTTAAACATCATTCCACCATAACATAATCTATAT
This sequence comes from Viscum album, assembly GCA_963277665.1. Lineage (NCBI taxonomy): Eukaryota > Viridiplantae > Streptophyta > Magnoliopsida > Santalales > Viscaceae > Viscum > Viscum album. The sequence goes on from OY728166.1 coordinate 535,122,237, forward strand.
AAAAAAATGGATTTCATAAATAGCATTTCATAATAAACATAATATTATCATAGGAAAAATAAGGATATTATACTTGAAAAATAACCCTAATAAAAAATTTCATCTTAGATGGAATTTTTTTTAGATATAACACTTGAGATTAATTCTTGAGGAAAATATTTTTTCTTCTTCAAAAATGTTTTCTTTTCTCAAAATTCTACTCAATTTTAAATGAAAAGAATTTATTTGAAAATAAACTCAATATCTTGTAGAGTAAGATTAATTTAAATAAGGTGTTATGAAAATGTAAAAAATACACTCATGCTTTATAGGTTAAAAAAACATTCTCCTTGTACTTTTACTGGAAAAGTCAAAAAGTACCTCGTATCGAATAACGAAAAAAGATTATTTTCATACCGTTTAATAAAATCTCACCAAAGGATAAAATATACATTAAAAATTTGTAGAATAATAAAAATAATATTAAATATTTAGGAAACATGTACGTGGATGATAAATATACCATATTGAATACTTACGTATAAACATTCTCACATAATAATGAGATTTCAAAATTATCCCTTACCTTAGGTTTGATATCCTTTGTATGTATCTGAAACTCCTATATAATGATTTAAATAATGTCATTGACTTATTCCAGAATAATAGTTATTTTTATGATATCATATATGATCATGTTATCATCCATTTTTTAGTAACATTTCATTGTTACAAGTTATTCGGATATTAACTGTTTTATGTTCTTTATGCATGTTTTGTCGAATAAGTTCTGGTACTCCTTCTTAGTTGATATTTATATCATTAAAAAATGATATTAACATAATATATACCATATTTATTCATTATTTAAATTTATATAATCATTATTTAATAAATATCATGTAGATTGAATCACATCGCATCGTGGAGACGGTAGGTCGTACGTAAACACGAGCGACAATATCATTCCCATAATTATTGAATAGTATTGAATTGGATAGTGTATAATATTTTAGAATTAATATAATGTTATAATAATTATATATAGTTATTATTTCCATCATTATACCTATTAAATTAAGGTGGTGGTGAAAACAAATTATACCACAACGTGGAGACGGTAAGTCATACGTACGCACGCGTGGTGATTTCACTTTTCATAGGATTTATAGAAGGTGGAATATGGTTTTTTAATAATTATAATAACATATTAGTATATAATTTATATTTTAGTAATTTTTTTATAATGAAAAAACTCATTAAGATTAAGTATAAAAAGAAATAAGTTTGAAAGAATCGGTAGAGGAGATTACCTCTTCTTTGATGTGTTTCCTCTAAATCTCCCCTTGGAGCACTAGAGTTGGTCTTGGAAGAATACCAGAACCTCTAAAATGTAACTAGGGAAGTTCAGAAGGTAAAATGGCAGGGTATGTATGATATTTAAGGCTCAAATTGAAGTTAATAGGTGAGGGAGGAGGTTTCCCTTTATAATTGAGGTGAGGGGCATTTTTGGGATCTCCAAAAATATTAATTTATAATAAAATAAAAACCCATCCAAAAACCTCCAAAATGTAAAAATTTATAATATTATATTAGATAGGGTTGTAATATCATCAAAAAATATATTTTAGATAAGTTTTTCTATCAATTTAAACCTTATCATTTTAATTAACACTTATTTATTCTATTTAATTTTTAACTAGGGAAACAAACAATTCAATATTAAAATGGTGCAATATTAACTTATTTTATGTCAATTAGACCATAAATAAGTAACTTATAAAATTTTATACCATATAATAATTATTATATATTTTTTAAAAAAATTATGATTTTTAAATAATTTAATAATACATTATTTTGATAAACAATCAATAGTGTCAATTTTGACACTACTCAATTTATTTATTTTTAAAAATATGAAGATAATAGGTTAACTTAGAAACAACTATTTTATTATATTCATAAGAGGTCAAGGTAATATATAAAATTAATTGGACATATTAATTAACCCAAATTATATTTATTTTAATATTTCTAATAACATTTATTTTTTATCTCTATTAATAAAATAATTACTACATCAATTTTATATAATTATTTAATATACTTATTTGTTAAATAAAATGTAAAAAAAATATGATAAATATAAATCTACTAGATTTAAGAATAATACTTTTAGTCATATATATCTTTTATAAAGTCCAATATTAAAAATATTATTTTAATTAAAACATGAATGTGAAAAGTTTATCATCACTTTAAATAAAATAATACAAGTGTCACAATCCCTTCTATAAGGATCCAAATGGTCAATAAATCAACCCTTGGATGATTATGGTTGAGATATACTCGACCAATAATATTTGGTCAAGATTTTGAAACTTTTAATGGGTATTATCATTTTAATAAAAACTATATTATTATTTTTTATCAATTAAATAATTTTTGCATCATTAATGTATAAGCTATTAAGAAAACTATTTATTTCCTGAAAATTACAAATAAATTACCATGATAAAGGAAAAAAATTTATATTTTAAATTATTATTTATAATTGAATTTATCTACTGTATAGCCTTATATAAAAAATTATTTAGTTATTAAAATTTGAGTGAGACATATTTAACTTTTCTTTAAATAAAATAAATTAAATGTCCCAATCTCATCCAAGTGAATTTCAAAGGACACCATTTAGACCTAAGGATGATTTAAGTTAAAAAAACTAATAAAATGATATTAATAAAAGTGTTAGGGTAATTTTATAATAGTATTCTTACCCTTAATTACTTGTTTTACCCTTTTACCATATTAATAACAATTATCGAAATTACTATTCATAATTCCCAAAAAATAAAACAAAGCTATTTACATAATTTGAATATAATAATTCGAAATATAAAATATATTTTTAAAGATTCAAAATAGATAAGTTTCAGTAATTAATTTAAAATTAATCATGTTATTGGAAAGAGAGAACATGTTTTAAAAGTTAAAACATTGCAAAATATTGAAATGTTTTTACATCTGAATTCAATGTAAAATTAATGATAATGACATAAATTATATTGAATGATAAAACTATATTATATTTATACTTTAAAACTAATCAATATTATAATTTAAACATAAAAATTATTTCGATGAAAAAAGTTGTTTCCAATTAAAATTTAGTGTATTTTTACTATTTATCGAAATTTGAAAGTTATCGGAAAAATATTAAAATTTCATCCGAAGTAAATTTTTTTATCCCTATTACAAAGAAAATATTTATTTTGTCATATAAAAATTATTAATGTAACAAAATATTAATTTAAAAGGGGTTCGCCATTAAAAGATAGAAAATTGCCCTTTTGAAAAATATATGTTTTTATACATCAAATAGGGTTTATTCATGCCCTATGAAAAAAATATCTATTGGATGAATATAAAAAATATTTTATTAAGTATATAACATATATATTTCATTGATTTCATTTACTAATAGAAATTTATTTAATTTTATTAATAACAAAATATAAATATATAATTGATTTATATTTTTTTCATAAATAATTGGTAGCAAATGACTTCACCATACATTTTCATAAGTTAGTTATATTTATTCCCACTAACCTAACGGCTGGGTTAAAATGGTCATTTTATAATAAGGTCATCTCATTGTTTGTTTAAACTCACAATTTCATGTAATGAATGCTATTGAAGAATTAAAATTATTTAGAGAAAATATTTCATAAAAACATCCAAGTGTTACATTCTACCCCGCTTAAACTGAATTTTTCCCTCAAAATTCATCACTTGGATACAAAAAAATGAGGATAGATCTCCCTAATATTATCCTAAAGTTTCCATGTATCTTCCTAAAATTGGTGGTTCCACCACAAAACTTTAACCAAGCAAGTGGTCTTGTTTTGTAGAATTGTTTCACTATGATCCAGAATATCTATCAGTTGTTCTTCATAAGAAAGATATTTCTTCAATAGTAAAAATTCTAAGTTTAGTACATGTGAAAAAAAGGGTATGTAATTTCTAAAGAGATATAAATGGAACACATCATGAACTTGATAGAGATTCGGTGAAAGCATCGATCAAGAAGCTACCTTCCCAACGCAATCAAGAATTTCAAAAGGACTGATATACCTAGGGCTCAGCTTTCCCTTTTTTTCCAAATATCATTACTCTATTATAGGGAGATATTCATAGAAACACCCTGTCATCTGCTAGAGTTGGTGTCCTGAGAACCAACTATTTTTACTTTGATTATGTGAATGTACACTTATTATATATTGTTCATTGTTCTGCATGACTATAATATAATAATGTCCTGGAATATTTTTTGTATTAATAAGGTCATGGAATATCCTCTCTATGATGAGAACCTTAAAATGCCATAATAATATTCTTAAATAAAGTTCTACGGTTGGATGATGTACTATGATAGGACACATAGTATACAGACCGTCATGTGCGAGTACTCGTAAGAAGATGAGACTCTCTCTCATGGAGTTCGCAGTTGGTAATCTCCAAGATGGGATATTATGAGAACAGACCCACCAGTAGAATTCTACATGTCTTGGTTTCATTGAACATTTCTATCTATGAGTGTGTGTAAAGGTCCTTAGACTATAAGATTATCATTAACTCATGTCATGACTCCCGCACTTAGATTTACTGATTAAAACCGTCACGAAGACAGTTGGCGGGAAGTAGGGTACATTGGGTGCGTCACAAATGACATGTTATTAATAGATAAGTCAAGGAAGGATTTTTCCCTTCCATGTTTATAGAAGTAGATATCTCGATCCATTTGATTGAAATAAAACTGTCACCCAAATTCCATGGCCATGGTGTAACGACAAGTTTATTTCTAGAAGTCAAAGAATGAAAGATCAAGCATATAGGTTTATGACACTTCCATGAAACATGCTTGATGAGATATTGAGAAAAATGGAGTAAATTACACTGTAAGCATTCATATGAGGTGACATGTCAATGAGGTGTCAAATTATTTCTCTTGGGTGCCTTGACCCGTTGCTAGACAGTAATCCTAGACTTTAGGCAAGCTCGCCTAATGCCAACGAGAAACAAGCCTAGAGGGTCACACACTAAGTGTATTCAAGTATCTCAAGTAGAATAAAGATTATTCTCGTACGTGGTTTAATAATTATTCAGGGAAGCCTAAATCATTTTAATGTCAAAAGAAGAATAAAATGAAAACAAATACACGCTGTGTATTAATGATTACACGCTGTGTAGTTTTTATTTTGAAAACAAGTACACACCATGTATTAATGATTACACACCGTGTAGTTTTCATTTTGGAAAGGAAATGAAAAAAAATTACATGTCGTGTATTAATTATTACACACTGGATAGTTTTTTATGAAAAACAAGTACACGTCGTGTATTAATGATTACACATCGTGTAGTTTTTCTAGTTGGGATTTTGAGGATATAATATTGTTTTATTAAATGATATTTATTATAATCAGCGTGGGTTCATGTCAAAGAATTAATTATTCTACATGGGGGTTTTCAATAAGAGTTAATGAAATAAATAAAATGTGTAACGCGTTTATTTATTGTCATAACTCTATAACCTCAAAACTAATTATAAATATCATCACAACCCCAACACTTTTCCCCAATCATTGTGCACAACAATTCTGGAGAATTCTTTCAAGACCAAAAGAAATCCTTCCTCCAAGAACACTCTCAAGACTAAGAGAGATCATTCTCCATTGGATCAAGACGATCTAAGGCGGACAATTCAAGCAAAGTCTTCTCTACGCTAGCACCTAGAGATTCCTTTGGTGACGTCTAGAGATATGTGGTACACATGTGGATCGCTGCTAGAGGAAGTCTACACCTGACTTCTGTGACGCAATGACAAATCACATCGAAACGTGATCAGAAATATCAATGAAGAGAGAATACCATAAAAGGTACTTCTTTTCAATTAATTAAATTAATTATAATCAACCTATGATAATTCTCCTTTATGGTTCTGGGACTTTTCTTCTTCTTTGTCTATTTCTGTTATTTGATCCGTGGAGTCTGGCATTTATTGTCGTATTGATCCCAGATTGATCATTGTTAATGACAAAAATCTAAGTGGTCGCATCCACCCACGAGCTTCTGCTGTGCCCAGAACCTACAAATGGTATCAGAGGGAGGTTACAATGTTGATTATAGTTATTTAATTTTTGTTGATAATTTACGCATTTATATTTGATTCAATTCAAGATAAAATGTTCTATAAATCAGAATGATTGAGATCTATTCTTCCTCCTACGTTTCTCGATTAACATCACTGAAACGACCTTTAATTTTAATTTTGATTAAAATAAAAATGAGGAACTCATATGGAGGAGCCGCTCTTTCTGTCTGTACAACCCAAGAATACACAACATGTAGTGAAAACTACACACCGTGTACTTAGGTTCAACGAATCAGTATTCATCCACCAAACCACGCCGTGTGAATTGAGTATACCTAAGTATTTATTACACCTTGTTGACCAGAAATGAACAGTGTGTGGAAATCAGAATACACTATGTGGATGTCGAATCAACACGTCGTGTAGTCCGATCCGGCCTAGGTGAAACCATGTACAAGGAGAAGCCGGGTACCGCGTACACGGGGTTGACAGGTTGGTAACCGCGTAACAAGGAAGTACATGCCATGTTAGAATAATCTACATGTTGTGTACTCCAAAATTTCCAAATTACAGAGAACACACCAAATCCTCGACGTGTACTTTGGATAAAGGGTGAAAATAAACACACGCCGTGTAATATATCCTACACGTCGTGTACTTTCCAAAAATGTAATTTCACCAGGTTTCCTTCAAAGTAAAAATACTCGTACAAGGAATATGGATGAGAATAATCTCAAGGAAATTCATAAAGTAATTTAAGATAAATAATTGATTAATTATAAGATCATAATTAATTGAATTCAAGTGCGACTTATCTTGAATAATATAACGATTAAAAGAATTTGAATACTAAATATGCGTAAATGTCGCTGCATGCTACGGATGATCATGAGCTAGACCAAAGACCCTTTGTGTGTGTATGGTTTCATTTAAATTTATTTAATTTAAAATTTTTGTCCTATGAGCCTTATTCCAATAATATGTAGGGAATGTGTTCCCATGGTTTCTTTAATGTAAACCCAATGTAATGGAGGATCTCCCAAGCCAGAGGAGATGGTTCAAAATCTAAAGATGAGGTGAAACCAACCTAAGAAGATACAAAGGTGGATAGGTGGGAGCTTCAAAACACGAACCATCAGGTTCAAGGTGTTTTTCCCTAGGTCAGGGTTAGTTTATCAAAACCACTAGATAATCTAACCAATAGAATCTCATGATCATGCCATATTATTTTATTTTTGTCTGATTACATGGTTTATTTATTATGTATGTGTTGTCACGATCACATAATTAATGAAATAAACAATCATGCAAATATGGAATAAAGTAAAAACCGGACTATGCGTAAAAATTATCAGAACATGGTTAATCACTTAAGAAAGAATCACTTAATATTAATAAGTATGTGATAATGAAAAACTATGCATAAATAATATAATCCATTAAATACCATATTAAGTCATACCAAGCCTTCCGTTACTTGATTAAGGGCAAGACTATATAAAAATATGTTTTTAACCAACCCTTGTTGGGACAATTACTTTTATAAAGGAATATCTTATGAAAGTTTCTGGTTGACTTAAACATTTTACATCAAGAGGAGTAGCCCTTGCTATACTTGTTGTAAAATGGTGGCAAGTTTTGAGGAAATCCAAGTCAGTATTTCAGGATTGGGGATTCCACTCAACAGATCAAGGAACTGTAAGCTCATAGTTTGCAAAGACCTTCCTACCTAAATACCTTCTAATAGCTTGACCAACCCTTGTTGGGTTTATGTGAAGGGGAATATGGATCCTTTCCACTATAATGTCAAAGAAACTGGACATTCCTAGTTCAATGGTGATGGCCATTGGGACTTGATAAAATAGTGGGAGACTTAATAAAAATTATTATTTCTCATAAAATGTAATCAAGAAAGTACTAATAAATCATCTCTTTTAATTTTTAGAATCAATATGACAAACTCATCAACCACATTTTCTATGCGATCAATTCTGGATAAAGACAATATACTTACTGGAAGTAACTTTCAAGAATGGTTTAAGCGCCTTTGGGTTATCCTACACCATCAATGAAAGTTTTACGTGCTGGAGTCCTCACTTCCTGATTCGCCTACCCAAGGGGTGAGTGATGAAGATTTCCTGGTCTATGATCAACATTTGAACGATGCACTCGACGTTAAATGTTTGATATGCTATCATCAATGTCAAGTGAGCTCATGAATTCTCATGAATACATGGATGCCTACAGCATGATCAAGCACCTCTGTGGTCTATACCAGGAGAGAGAAAGACAGAAAAGGATTGAGATCTCCAAGGCTCTATTTCAGAGAAATCTTGGAGAGGGTTCCCCAGTTGGGCCTCATGTAGTCAATATCATTATCTACATTGAGTGTTTGGAGGTTCTAGGGTTTAAAATCCCTAAAGAACTGGGTACCGATCTCATTCTTGCATCACTCCTCCATAGATTCTCTAACTTTGTTGTAAATTTCAACATGAACAACATTGAGAAGTCTCTATCTGATATTCTTATCCTTATTCACCAAGTGGACAATGATATGAAGTTTGAAAATCCTTATGTCCTTATGGTGAATAAAAGGAAAGGGAAGGTGAAGAGATTTAAGCCCAAATATTCTTTAAATCCTTCCAAGAAAATGAAGATCAAAGGGGATGCAAAAGAATAGGAGGTTGTTTGTTTCTCATGTGGCAAGAAGGTCCACTAGAAGAAAAACTGCACCCAGCCAAGGAAGAAAGGGGAAGCTTCAGGTGCGTTTTTTATTGAATGTAATCTATCTATTTCTACTAATTGGGTATTATATATTGTTTGTGGTGACCACATCTATATCCAAATATAGGAATCAAGTAGATTCAGAAAGATTGACCGAGGTGAGGTGGATCTGCGAGCAGCCAACGGAGCTAGAATCGCTGTTGTAGCTGTCAGAGACTACCACCTCACATTGCCTACTTGGATGGTATTTCTATTAAAAGGATGTTATTATGTACCCTCTATAACCAAAAACATTATTTCAGTATCTAGATTAGATACTGATGGATTCATCTTCAAGTTTGGAAATTAATGTTTCTACTTTTATAAAGATAGCATTTGTTTTGGTAGGGCACATTTATATAACGACCTTTATGTGTTAGACTACACAAAATAAGTAATGGAAATTGATGACAAAGTTAATTCACATGACTCATACCACACCCAACTTTGGAATCACCGGCTAGGTCATGTCGATGAGAAACGTTTGACAAAATTACATCAAGATGGGTATTTAGATTCTTTCGAACTAAAACCACTTGGTGTATGTCATGCGTGTCTACAAGGAAAAATGACCAAATTCCCATTTAGTGGGAAAGGTGAAAGGGCTAAAGAGCTTATAGAATTAGTTCACATAGATGTGTGTGGACAATTTCCAGTTCAAGCAAGGGGTGGGTTCTTATACTTCATAACTTTTACTGATGATTTTAGTAGATATGGATATATTTACTTAATGAGGTATAAGTCAGATTCTTTTGATCGGTTCAAATAATACAAGAATAAAGTTGAGAACCATCTTGGTAAGAAGATTAAGAAACTCCGCTCAGAAAGAGGAGGAAAATATCTTAATCAAGACTTCATTGATTTCTTACGGGAGTTCGGGATTCTATCTCAACTCACTCCTCCTTACACGCCTCAGTGAAATGGTGTAAGTGAAAGGAGGAACCACACCCTATTGGACATAGTGAGATCAATGATGGGTCATGTGAGTCTTCCATTATCCTTTTGGGGATATGCATTACAAACAGCAGCACACATACTAAACCAAGTACCAACTAAATCGATAAATGGTATTCCATACGAATTATGGAGTAGATGAAAATCCATGTTATCAAATTTACATGTGTGGGGTAGCGAAGCATTTTTTAAGGCCTCTTCAAGTAACAAGATTGCACCCTGAGTCACAAAGTGTACCTTTATAGGATATCCCAAGGAAACAAGGTTATATTACCTATACAACCCCTCAAATAAAAATGTTACAGTGGAAAGACATTCCATATTACTTAAGAGGGAGCACATCTCCAAAAGAGATAGTGGGAGCAAGATAGACTTTGATTAAGTCAAGGCTCAAGATACACAGGAGTTGGTACAAGAACAGATTCCACAAAGCCCCGTAGAAGAACAATCTATTCCAGAGACACAAGAACTGCATAGGAGCATGAGAGAGATGAGAGAACTAAAACGATATGGTTTTCTTGTCACTGAGGATGGTGAATCATTATTGGTTGAAAATGATGATCCTCTTACCTACAAGGAATTAGTTGAAGGCATAGACGTTGCCAAGTGGTAAGAATCCATGAATTCTGAAATAGATTCCATGTATCAAAACCAAGTCTGAATTTTGGTAGATCCTCCAGTTGATATAAATCCTATTGGTAATAAATGGGTATTCAAGAAGAAACTATACATGTAAGGACAAGTCATCACATATAAGGCATGACTGGTTGCAAAAGGTTTTAGACAGCATCAAGGAATTGACTATGATGAAACTTTTTCACTAGTTTCAATGCTGAAATCCATCAGAATCCTATTGTCCATTACTGCTTACCATGACTATGAAATTTGGAAAATGGATGTAAAAACAACATTCCTTAATGGGAACCTCTAGGAAGATGTCTACATGACACAACCTGAAGGGTTTGTGACTCCAAAGGATGCCAACAAGGTATGCAAGTTGCATAAATCCATTTATGAATTAAAGTAAGAATCAAGGTCATGGAACATTTGTTTTGATGAAGCCTTAATAGAATTTTTCTTTGTTAAGAACAAATGTGAGCCTTGTGTATACAAAAGGTTTAGTTGAAGTGCATTCATTTTCCTAATAGTATATGTTGATGACATATTGCTAATTGGAAATGAAGTACCTTTCTTACAGTTATTTAAGGCATGGTTGGATAAATTCTTCTCTATGAAAGACTTGGGAAAGGAAACATATATTCTTGGGATCAAGATCCATCGTGATAGATCTAAGAGAATGTTGGGCCTGAGTAAAAGTACATACATTGATAAGATATTGAATAGATTAAGTATGGAACAGTCCAAGAGGGGATTTTTGCTAGTGTCACATGGCATTCATCTTTCCAAGAAAATGTGTCATCAGACACATGAGGAAATAAATAAAATGGAAAGGATCCCTTACTCATCCGTGATTGGGTTAGTCATGTATGTTATTCTATGTACAAGGCTAGATTTTGCTTACGCATTAAGTACGGTAGGCAGATATCAAGATGATCTAGGAGACTGCCATTGGATGGCAGTAAAGACTATCCTTAAGTATCTGAGGTGTACTAAGGATATGTTTCTGGTTTATGAAGTAAATGAGGAACTAGTCATCAGAGGACATATAGATGCTAGTTTCCAGACTAATCAAGATGACTTGAAGTTGCAGACTGGATACATCTTCAGTTTCAATGGAGGTGCAATGAGATGGAAGAGCTCAAAGAAAGGTGTGGTCTCAGATTATATAGCAGAGTTTGAGTATATCGAATCTTCTGAGGTAGCTAAAGAATTAGTATGGATGCGAAGCTTCGTCCAAGAACTGGATGTCGTACCTGGCAGTAAATATCATATCACACTCTATTGTGATAATATTGCAGTGCTGGAACTTGAAAAAGAGACAAGGTCACATCAGTGGACAAATCACATACTTAGGAAGTATCATCTCTTGAGTAATTTTTCTCAGAGATGTGAAATTACAGTGAGAAGTATTTCCACGGAAGAAAACGTGGAAGACCCCTTGACTAAAGCCTTGACTCAATAGAAACATGATCATCATGTGAGGTCTAGCAGACTAAAAGTCATAGGACATTGATTCTAGTCCAATTGGGAGTTTTTTAGAGTTGGTTTCCTGAGAACCAATTGTTTGTACTTTGATTACGTGAATGTACACTTATTATATATTGTTCATTGTTCTGCATGACTATAATATAATAATGTCCTGGAATATTTGTTGCATTAATAAGGTCATGGAAGATCCCCACTATGATGAGAACCTTAAAATGCCATAACAATATTCTTAAATAAAGTTTTATGGTTGGATTACATACTATGATAGGACACATAGTATACAGACCATCATGTGCGAGTACTCGTAAGAAGACGAGACTCTCTCTCATGGAGTTCGCACTTTGTAATCTCCAAGATGGGAGTTATGATAACAGACCCTCCAGTAGTAATTATGCATGTCTTGGTGTCATCAGATATTTCTATCTATGAGCATGTGTAATGGTCCTTAGACTGGAAGATTATCATTAACTCATGTCATGACTCGTGCACTTAGATTTACTAACTAAAACCATCACGAAGACAGTTGGCGGGAAATAGGGTATGTTGGGTGCATCACGAATGACATATTGTTGATGGATAAGTCGAGGAAGGATTTTTCCCTTCCATATTTATAGAAGTAGATATCTCGGGCCCTTTGATTGAAATAAAACTATCGCCCAAATTTCATGACCATGGTGTTACAACGAGTTTATTTCTAGAAGTCAAAGAATGACAGATCGAGCATATAGGTTTATGACACTGACATGAAACCTGCTTGATGATATATTCAGACAAAGGGATTAAATTACATGGTAATCATTTGTATGAGGTGACACGTCAATGCAGCTTCAACTTCTTTCTCTTGGGTGCCTTGACCCATTGCTATACAGTAATCTTGGATTTTAGGCAAGCCCGCCTAATGCCAACGAGAAAGAAGCCTAGAGGGTCACACACTAAGTGTATTCAAGTATCTCAAGTATAATAAAGATTATTCTTGTACGTGGTTTAATAATTATTCAAGGAATCATAAATTGTTTTAATGTCAAAAGAAAAATAAAATGAAAACAAATACACGTCGTGTATTAATGATTACACGCCGTGTAGTTTTTATTTTGAAAACAAGTACACACCGTGTATTAATGATTACACGCCATGTAGTTTTTATTTTGGAAAGGAAATGAAAAAAAGTACATGTTGTGTATTAATGATTACACTCCATGTAGTTTTTTATGAAAAATAAGTACACGTCGTGTATTAATGATTACACGCCGTGTAGTTTTTCCAATCGGGATTTTGAGGGTATAATACTGTTTTATTAAATGATATTTATTATAATCTTCATGGGCACATTTCAAGGAATTAATTATTCAACATGGGGTTTTTCAATAAGAGTTAATGAAATAAATAAAACGTGTAACATGTTTATTTATTTTCATAACTCTATAAGCTCAAACCTGATTATAAATATCCTCACAACCCCAACACTTTTCCCCAATCATTGTGCACAAAAATTCTGGAGAATTATTTCAAGGATGAAAGAACTCCTTCCTCCAAGAATGCTCTCAAGACTGAGAGAGATCCTCCTCCATTGGATCAAAATGATATAAGGTAGACAACACAAGCAAAGGCTTCTCCACGCTAGCACCTGAAGATTTCTTTGGCGACGTCCATAGATATGGTGCACGTGTGGATCACCGCTAGAGGAAGTCTACACTTGGCTTCTGAAATGAAACGATGAATCACATCAGAACGTGATTAGAAATTTCAATGAAGAAATAACATCATAAAAGGTACTTCTTGTCAATTAATTAAATTAATTATAATCAACCTGTGACGATTCTCCTTTATGGTTCTAGGACTTTTTTTCTTCTTTTACTATTTCTATGATTCGATCCATGAGTCTGGCATTTATCGTCGTATTGATCCTGTATTGATCATTTCTAATGAAAAAAAGCCAAGTGGGAACATCCACCCATGAGCTTCCGTTGCACCCAAAACCTACATCACCCACTTCAAACTCTAGGTCTTTTCTTCGGTTGTCAACATAACTTTTTTGTCAACTCTGAGATGTTATTATGTGTTGTTGAATAGATCAGACTTTTTCTACCATTTCATCAACAAGATCAAGTCCTAATAGCTTTATTTCCCCAACTTCATCCTAAAAAGTTGTAGTTCTTCACTTCTTTCCATATGGGGCTTCATAAGGATCCAATGAATACTAGAGTGAAAGCTATTGTTGTAAGAAAATTCCACCAAAGGTAGGTATTGATACCAAACACCTTTTAAATCCATAGAGAGAGATCTCAACATGTCTTCTAGAGTTTTAATTGTTCTATCAGAATGAAAATCTATCTGAGGATGATAAGTAGTGTGGAAACTTAACTCTATATCCAGATCCTGCTAAAGACTTCACCAGAACTTCGAGGTAAACCTCGAATCCTGATCAGATATAATGGAAAGTGGTAATTTATGTAATATTACCACTTCCTTTATATATATCTTGGAAATATGATCAAGATAAGAATCATCTATAATAGCAATAAAGTGTGTTGAATTCATAATGTGATAAACTATAACCTAGATAGTATTATTTCCTTTAGATGTTTTGGGAAGTCAGATGACAATTTCCATAGTGTTGTTTTCCCATTTCCATTTTGGTATGGGTAATGGTTGTAACATCCCCTTAGACTTCTATCTCTCATCATTGACTTGTTGAAAAACCAAGCATCGAGTGACATATTCGACAACATATCGTTTCATGCCATCCCACCATAAATACTCTTTTAGGTCCCTATACATCTTTGTGCTTCCAAGGTTAATATAGAATGAAGAAATATGAGCCACATCCAATATATCCTTCTTTAATTATGGTATGGGAGGAATACAAACCTGATTCCTAAACCTTATTATTCCATCACAATCAAGGTTTAATTTAGAAACATTTCTCACCTTCTTTTGTAGATCTACATCTTTCTTCTATGCCTCCTTAATATTCACTTGTATAGATGGTTGAACAATCATTTGAGAAAGGTAAGATTTATCCCCTTCTTTTAAAATTTCAAGATCCATCCTTTACAAGTCCATAAATATTGGATATTTTATGATCCTCATCATGGATAGTCTATCATGGCCCTTTCGACTCAAAGAATATTCCACCTTGTTTGTTTTCCTAGGGTGGTAATGTATTGGGCAGTTGTAATCTTTAATAAACTCCAACCATCTTCTTCGATTCATATTCATATCCTTTTGTGTGAAAATATACTTTAAACCTTTATGATCAGTATAAATATCACACCTTTTATCATAAAGATAATACCTCAATATATTTTATGCAAACATTACCATAGCTAACTCCAAATCATGAGTTAGGTAATTTTTCTCATGGATTTTCAATTGTCATGAGACATAATCTATCACCATATCATTTTGTATGAGGACACAATCCAACTCCTTTTTGGATTCATCACTGTATATCACAAACTTTTCTCCACTATAAGGCAGTATAAGCACAGGTGTATTGGCCAACCTTCTTTGAGATCTTTGAAATCCTCTTCACATCCCTTTGTCCACATGAACTTAACTATTTTCCGAGTCAACTTGGTGAGTGGATTAGATAATCATGAAAAAAAATTCACAAAACATTGATAATATCCATACAAACCAAAAAAACTTTGAATCTCAGTTACTTTTTTTGGTCTCAGCCAACTTTCAAAAACTTCTGTTTTTATTGGATCCACATATATCCCCTCTTTTGAGATTTTATGGCCCAAAAATGAAACTTTCTAAAGCCAAAATTCACACTTGGTAAATTTTTACTAATGATTCTCCATTCTCAGGGTCTTCAGTATAATTATCAAGTGATCTTCATGCTCTTACTTAATCTTTGAATAGAGAATAATATCATCTATAAATACTACCACCAACTGATCAAGATAGTCTCTAACGAATCTATCCATTAGATCCATGAATATGGTGGGGGAATTAATAAGACCAAAAGGCATCACTATAAATTCATAGTGTCCATACCTTGTACGGAATGTAATTTTTGGTATATCCTCCTTATTTACCCTTAATTGATGATATCCTGAATGAAGATAAATCTTGGAAAAGTATTGAGATCTGTATAGTTGATTGAATAAGTTATAAATGTAGGGAAGTTGATATTTGTTCTTGATAGTGATCTTGTTATCAATAATCAATGCAGAGTCTCATTGATCCATCTTTCTTCTTAACAAATAGAACAGGTGATCCCCATGGTGATGCACTAGGTAGTATGAATACCTTATCAAGATTCTCTTGGATTTTCTTCTTCAATTCCTGCAACTCAATTGGGACCATTGTCTAAGGTTTCTTTGAAATAGACATAGCACCCGGTATGAGTTCTATTGAAAACTCAACATCGCGATTTGGTGGAAGACCTGGAAATTATTCTAGAAAGACATCATCAACTCCCATACAATGGGTATATTATTAATAGTGAGTTTCTTACCAACTGTTTGAGATAAATAACCTTCATTTATAGGAATCAATACCCATAAGATGGAATAAATTTCTACTGGAAGTTTATATTCATCATTTCACCGATATATGATCATAGATTGATCCAAAATATGAAATGTGACTTGCCTTCCTTAGAAATTTATATGATATCCATTTAGATAAATCCAATCCATTCCAAGAATCACATAAAATTGCACTATGGGAAGGATCACTAGATTTACAGGAAGCATTTTCCCACAAAATTAAACCAGATAAGAATTATAAACTTTTGATATGATCGTTGTAAAATTAGGAGTTGTCACAACTAACTCAATATCTAATTGTTGAGGTAATACGGTGATACCCTTAGAAAACTCTTCAAAAATAAAAAGAGTGGGTGGATCCAAAATCAAATAAAACATTTTCTACTTTAGAGTGGATGGTAAGTGTACCTTTCACCACTTCATTATTTTACTCCACATCGCTGATAGTGATCACATGTGACTTGCCATTGTCTTTATCCTATAGAGTTTTCTGAATTAGATCATCATCAATAACCCTTGGATTGGGGCATTGATTGTCATAATACCCCATTTCCTTGCACCTGTAACATTGAAGTGTAAGAGGTACATTTTGTGTAGAATTTTCTCTATTTTCATCATTAAACATATTTTTCCCATCACTTTGGCATTCAAATTTCTGATGAACTTATTTTCCACATTTAAAAAATTACTAGTACCTTTAAGACAATTCCCTCTATGTTTCTTTCCAAACTTTGAGAATTAGGGAAAACTCATCTTCTTTTTAGTGTGGTATTTTGATTTTTCTTTGAATTCCATTTTCCTCTTCTTATCAAACCCATAGGACTAATGGGTTACTCTAATCTTCATCTAAACCTTGAGAGTACATCGAATGATTTCTCCATAGCTATTGAAGTCCCTTATGGCTAATTCCCTTTAGAGACTTGGCTTTAAGCCACTAAATAATCGATCAATTTTACTCTTAGTTTGGATAATAATTCACGAATCATACCATGAAAGACTTGTAAAATTTTCTTTTTAGGTACCAACGGATTCATCATCCTTTTTCTTAAGTTCAAGGAACTCCTTCTCCATCTTTTTTCAAAGAATACAAGTAAAGTAATTATTGAAAAATAAGCTATTAAACCCATCCCATTTCATGGATTCAATTTCATCTCATTGTATCATATCCTTGATAAGGTTCCACCATTGATCATATTCACCTTCCAAAATATAGACTACTAAGATGACTTTATCATGTTCTGAACATTGGAGAACTGAAAATATATTTTCAGTGGTACTAATCAATTGTTCAACCACTAATGGATCAGAAGACCCACTGAAAGAAGGTGGATGTTGCCTCATGAAGGACCCAACAGAATGTTGTTCCCTTCTTTTCTCGTTTATAAGTCCTGCATGATTCATAGCTTGGGAAAGTTTCATGATCATAGCTATAAGATTTTGTATTCCATCACCCATAAAATTTGGTTTCTCAGGAGTAAAATCATTGCATTTCCCATCGCATTCAAAATTAACATGGATCATTTGGGTTCTATCCATTGACTAAAACCAATAAGCATAGTGTGAGAAACACTAATCATAATGGGAAAACCACGTAATCAAGAATAAAAGTTCAATTTTGGACACTTTAAGTTTTATCCTAGGTTATTCATGATCATTTTTAAAATACTAGGATTGTAACCTATACTTCAACATATCCTTAGGGTTCTTCCTAAGGTTTTCTTATCATAGTTTCCAAAGTTTATCTATACCTTTCCTATGATACCAAATATAACACCCCATACTTTACATACATTTATATTACTTAAAAATTGAAGAATATTAATTACAAAATATATAAAAACCACAACAAGACCATATAGGTATAGTTTCCTTAGAAACTAGGAAACATAAACAACTGGTTTATAATACATCTTAATTGTCTCCCACTTATTTCACAATAACTATACCCCTTTTTGATATATCTTATTTAATACCCTTCTTCATGACCCAAAGAAAAGAAACATATGAAAGGGTGAGATCAAATACTCAGTAAGGGTAAACAAGGGAGATATAAATCATATCATAACCATAAGACATAAGAACATAACATTTGAAAATATTATCCTGCATATGAAAGATCGTGATATCATTCCATGGGATAAATAATAAAATTTCATAAGAATCAATGAACATAATCCCAAAAGTCATAAAATAAGACATGATGTTTTGTGACATAAACATAAGTATAGAAAATCATTTCATATTAGTCAAGGATCATTTCCAAGATCATCATAGCAGACAAAGTCCATTACTAAACCGAGTTCACTCCTCGTTCTAGCCTTATATTACTATACTGAGATAATTTCTCATTCCAGACATGTATATCTCATGAGATATAAATATTTACTCAATGAATTGGAGTGAGATATAGGTCATGCCCATATCATAATTAAATCATTCTTACATGTTCCACAATAACATAAATAATTCATTATAACCAAAAGAATAAAATGGGTTTCTTTAAACACCATTCCACCATAACATAATCCATGTAAATCAAATAGATTTCATAAATATAATTCTATAATAAAAACAATATTATCATAGGAATAATAAGGATATTATACTTGAAACATAACCCTATTAAGTAATTTCATCTTGGATGGAAAATAATTTTGATATAACACTTGAAATTAATTTTTGAGAAAAGTATCCTTTCATCTTCAAAAATGTTTTCTTTTCTCAAAATTCTACGAAATTTTAAAAGAAAACAATTTATTTGAAAATAGACTTTAAATATTATAGAGGAATATTCATGGAAATAAGGAATTATGAAAATGTAAAAAATCTTCTCATGTTGTATTAGTTAAGAAAATATTATCCTCATACTTTTTCTGGAAAAGTAAAAAAGTAACTCATATCGAATAATGATAAAATATTCATTTCATACCATTTAATAAAAACTCACTGAAGGGTAAAATTGACTTTAAATAATTGTATATAATAAAAATAATATTTCATATTTAGTAAATGTTTACATGGATTATAAATATACCCTAGTAAATACTTACATATAATCAATCTTGGATAATAATGAGATTGAGAAATTATCCCTTACCTTGGGTATGATATCCTTCATATGTATTTGAACCTCATGAGTAATGATTTAAATAATTTCATTTACTTATTATATAATCATATTTATTTTTATGATATCATTTATGATCATATTATCATATTTTTGTTAGTAACATTTCATTGTTACTCGTTATTCAGATATTAACTATTTTATGTTCTTATGCATGTTTTGTCGAATAAGTTCTTGTTATCTTTCTTAGGTCATAGTTATATAATTAAAAAAATTATATTAACATAATATATACCATATTTATTCATTCTATATATTTATATAATCATGCTTTAATGAAGATCATGTATAATGAATCACATCGCATCGTGGAGACGGTAGGTCATATCCACGCACGAATGATGATATCATTTCCATAATTGTTAAATGATATTTAATTGGATAGTGTATAATATTTAATATTTAATATCATGTTATAATAATCATATATAGTTATTATTACCATCATTATACCCATCCAAGTAAGGTGGTGGTGAAAAACATATTATACCACAGTGTGGAGACGGTAAGCCTTACGTACACACGTGTGGTGATTTCATTTTTCATAGGATGGATAGAAGGTGGAATATGGTACTTTCATAATTATAATAAAATATCAGTATATAACTGATACTGGATTTATTACTTTATAATGAAACAACTCATGAAGAGTAATTATAAGAAGAAATAAGTTTGAAAGAATCGGTAGAGGAGATTACCTCTTCTTTGACGTGTTTCCTCTAAATCTCCCCTTAGAGTACTAGATTTGGTCTTGGAAGAAGACCAAAACTTCTATAATGTAACTATGGAATTTTATAAGGAAAAAATTTCAGGGTATGTATAAGCTTGAAGGCTCAAATTAAAGTGAATAAGTGAGGGAGGAGGTGCCCTTTTATAATTGAGGTGAGGGGCACTTTTGGGATCTCAAAAAATATTAATTTATAATAAAATAAAACCCCATAGAAAAACCTCCCAAATGTCTAAATTTAGAATATAAGATGGGATAGGTTTTTAATATCATAAACCAATATATTTTAGACAAGTTTTTTTTCAATTTAAACCTTATCATTTTAATTAACACGTGGTTATTCTATTTAATTTTTAACTAGGGTAACAAATAATTCAATATTAAAAGGGTGAAATATTTACTTATTTGATGTCAATTATACCATAAATAAGTACCTAAGAACATTTTGAACCATATCATAATTATTCTATATTTTAAAAAAAATTGTGATTTCTAAATAATTTAATAAAACATTATTTTGATAAAAAATAAATATTGTCAATTTTGACACTATTCAATTCATTTATTTTTAAAAATATTAATATAACAAGTTAACTTCAAACCAACTATTTTATTATATTTATAAGAGTTCAAGGTAATATATAAAATTCATTGTACATATTAATTAACCCAAAACTTATCTATTTTAACATTTTTAATAACATTTATTTGTTATCTCCATTAATAAAATAATTACTACATCAATATTATGTAATTATTTAATATAATTATTTTTTGAATAAAAATTAAAAATAAAATACTATGATGAAGATAAATATAATATATTTAATAAGAATACTTTTAATCTAATATATCATGTGTAAAATCCTGTATTAAAAATGTTATATTAATTAAAACATGAATGTGACTAGTTTATCATCACTTTAAATAAAATAATATAAGTGTCACAATCCCTTATATAAGGCTCCACCCCATCTTGGTTGAGCTCAATGTGGGTTTTGGGACTTCTTGGGATGGTGATGGAGGGGGGCTGGTGGTGGTCTCAGGCTTTTCTGGTTCGACGTTGGTTTTCCCATTGTCGGTTCCTTTTCTCTTCTTCAGCTTCTCTGGTATTTCTTCCCAGCGAAGTCTCTCGGTTCAGGTGGTTTCCTTTTTCGATTCTTCTGATCTTGTTGGAATATTTGTACTATGGTTTTTGGTTCGGTTATGCTGCGGTATGCTATTTAGTATTATTCTTCTTCGACGACGATGGCGTTGATGATGCTTGTGTTGGCAATGATGAAGATGGTTAGTGGTTTGTGTAAGGATTTTGTCACATATGGTGTTGTTTTCAAAGGAGGTTCTGTTTAAAGTTTTATATTAGATTTGAAGTCAGCGACATGGTGTTGTTGGTTTAAGGAGGTTCTATGGTCTTTGATGATCTCTTGCTTATTGGTGTCTGTGTAGACGGCGACGGTGAAAATGGTTTTTGGTCGGCAACGATGTAAGTGTGATTCATGTTGGTGTTGGTAGGCGAATTCGAGGGGCTTTGTCGGGCTTCGGCGACAGTGCGGTGGACGGCGACCTCGATGGTGGTAATGATGGTGACGTCGGTGGTGGGTTTAATGGTGATAGTTCAACATGATGGGACTTCAGCTGATGGACCCTAGATTGCGATCATCTTGGGCTTTGTGAATATCTGGGTTTTTTATTTTCAAATTTTGAATTATAGAATCGTTTGTTTTGTATCCCACCAGTTACCGCTAATCCTTAAATCGAATGTTTCGAAAATCAAATAAATATAGAATTTTCAGTCATAAGGCTCCAAATTGTCAATAACTCGACCTTTAGATGATTATGGTCTATATATACTCAACCAATAATATTTTTTCAAGTTTTGGGGTATTTTAATGGGTATTATCATTTTAATAAAAACTATATTATTTATTTTTCATCAATTAAATAATTTCTACATTATTAATGTATAAGATATTAAGGTAATTAATTATTTTCTAAAAATTAAAAATAAATTACCATGATAAAGGAAAACATTTTAGATTTTAAATGAGTATTTATAATCAAATTTATCTATTATATAACCTTATATAAAAAAATATTTAGTTATTAAAATTTGAGTGAGACATATATAACTTTTCTTTAAATAAAATAAATTAAATGTCCTAATATCATACAAGTGGCTTCCAAAGGACACAATTTCGACCCAAGGAGGATTTAGTTTGAAACAGACTCGTCCAATGATATTAAGACAAGTGTTAGGGTAACTTTATAATATTATTCTTACCCTTAATTACTCATTTTACCCTTTTACCGTATTAATAAAAATTAATAAAGTTATTATTCATAATACCCAAAAATAAAACAATGTTATTTACATAATTTGAACCTAATTATTCAAAATATGGAATCCATTTTTCAAAATTCAAAACACAAAAGTTTCTATAATTAATTTAAAATTAATCTGGTTTTCAGAAAGAGAGAATGAGTTTTAAAAGTTAAAACATTGCAAAAGATTGAAATGTTTTTACATTTGGATTCAATATAAAATTAATACTAATGAAATACATTATATTTAATGATAAAAATATATTATATTTATGATTTAAAACCATTAAATATTATAATTTAACCATATAAATTATTTCGATGAAAAAAAAATTAATTAAAATTTAGTGTATTTTTACTATTCATCAAAATTTGAAACTTATCAGAAAAATATTAAAATTTCATTCAAAGTAAATTTTTATATCCCTATTATAAAGAAAATATTTATGTTATCATATAAAAATTATTAATGTGTCAAGATATTAATTTAAAATGGGTTCACCATTAAAAGGCAAAATTTTACCCTTTTGAAAAATATAGGTTTTTATACATCAAATAGGGTTTATTCATACCCTATGACAAAAATATCTATTGGATGAATATCAAAAATATTTTATTAAGTATATAACATATATATTTCATTAATTTTGTTTACTAATAGTAATTCACTCAATTTATTAATACAAAAATAAAAATATATAATTGATTTATATTTTTTTCATAAATAATTGGTAGTGAATGACTTCACCATACATTTTCATAAGTTAGTTATATTTATTCCCACTAACCTAACAGCTAGGTTAAAATGGTCATTTTATACTAAGGGCATATTATGGTTTGTTTAAACTCGCGATTGCGTGCAATGCAAACTATTGAAGAATTAAAATTATTTAGATAAAATATTTTATAAAAACATCCAGGTGTTACAACTATTCTCATTATAACCAAAGCAATATGGAGTAATAGTAGAAAAAACTTTCCAAAATGTTTGAAAGTAAACTTACAGATGACTAGCTCTTCTTAATACCCATGATGCAGAGGTAAATCTCTATAATTTAATCATATTAAATATATTTTCATTCATTTCATTACTTATTCCTTTTAGTTTTTAGGCAGCATTGGTTACTCATTTCAATCAATTTGGATACTCCAAATATTTATTTTCTGGATTCAATGCATGGATACCCAACAAAATGATCACATATGATGATGTTTATCAATTTTTAATACACTATATGAAATATTTTAGAAATAAACTTCAAGTTATACATTTTATATTATATTTTAATGAAAATTTTGTTATGATAGGGTGGTGTTTAAATAGTGTCAAAGTCATGGCTTGAGGATAGTCCATGAGCACAAAAATCCTATCAACTTCTACAAATGGATAATTATTAGGGTATATATAATAAAATTACACTATCAAAACATATATCAAAACAAATTACTTATTCTTATCAATGTTTCTACAGTGACTAGAGGAAACTAATGGAAAGGATTGTGGTCATTATATTTGGAAATTTATGAAATATATCATATTCCATCAACAAACTAAAATCCTCAAAGAGGTATTTCTGATGATAGTTACAATTTCATTTAAAATATTTACTAATCCTTTATTTATTTATATTTTTCTAGTACTACCAGGACTGTCAGTATTTCTCATATTCACAAGAGTAAATAGATTTGTTTAGAAATGAATGGGTATAATATATGGTGTCAGATTGTATACAGACATCATGAAGTGGTGAATTCCTACTACTTATTCAGTTAATTTTACCATCATTTTATCTACTTTTTTAGTTAGTTTCCTTATGATTTGTATTTGATACTTATTTTGTTAAATTTCATAGACATCATTAAGAAGGATGATACACTCATGATGCACTCATGTACTATGATTATGTACTCAATGAGGATGATGCACTCATGATGATGCACTTTTATTTTTATTCTATAATGCATTCAACATTTTAGGTTATCAAACAACAATATTATTATATAACCCTGAATGTTAAATGCATTGAAGAATAAAAAGACATGATGTGATGTGTAGAAATAAAATTCAACTCAATCTGGAACATGGTATGCCCATTATGAATCAAATTTTATGTTATTAGTTTAAAATTGACATTTTAGTTTAAAACACACATTACATACTCAAAATCAATCAAACACATTCAGATTGTTTTGATACTTTATAAAAATGATTCATAAGTCATTTGTGACGTATAAGAATTAGTCACACCTCAATCCAATACATAATGTGATCAGTATGACAAAGCTAGTAACATGTCTGAAGCTACTTGTGATCATGTAAGAATCAACCACACCTCAATCAGACATACCTTAATCTGATACATAGTGTGATCGGTATGACTCAAAGTTTATCTTTTTAGTTTATAATTTACATTCTAGTTCAAAACACACATCACATGCTCAAAACTGAGAAAAAACATTTAGAATGTTTTGATACTTTAGGGGAAAAATCCATAAGTCATTTTTGACATGTAGGAATCAACCTCACCTCAATTTGACACACGGTGTATCCAGTATTATCCAAAGTGTATGTTTTCAGTTTAAAATTGACATTTTATTTAAAAACATATGTCACATACTGAAAACCAAGAAAACACATTTTGATTATGTTAATACTTTAGGAAAATGATCCGTAAATAATTTTTGATTTGTAGGAATCATCTGCACCTCAATCTGATACATGGTATTCTTGGTATGACTCAAAGTGTTTGATATCAGTTTAAAATTAACAATTTAGTTCAAAACGCATGTCACTCACTGAAAACCAAGAAAATACACTTTGATTATCTTGATAATTTATCACAATTATTCATAAGTCATTTGTGATGTGTAGGAATTTTCCTCACCTTAATCCAATATACAGTGTGTCTGGTATGACTCAAAGTGTCTGTTATCGGTTTAAAATTGACAATTTAGTTTAAAACGCACGTAACTTTCTAAAAACCAAGAAAACATTCTCATATTGTCTTGATACTTGAGTAAAATTATTCATAAGTTGTTTTTAATGTACAAGAATTAGTCTCACATCAAACCGACACACAATGTGACCGGTATGACTCAGAGTGCATGTTTTTAGTTTAAATTGACATTTTAGTAAAAAGGACATGCGATATACTCACAATTGAGAAAACACATTTCAATTGTATTGATACTTTAGGACAACAATACTTAAGTCATTTTTGACGTGTAGAAATCATCTGCATGTAAATCTTGATGCACAGTGTGAACGATATGACTCTAAGTATGTCTTTTTATTTAAATTTGACATTTTATTTCAAAACAAACATCACATACTCAAAATCAAGAAAAAGAAATTTTATTCTTCTCATAATTTAGTAAAATGATTCATAAGTCATTTTTAACATGTAGGAATTAGCCGCACCTCAATCCGAAACATGATATGCCCGGTATGACTCAAAGTTTCCATACTCATTTTTCAATTGACAATTGAATTCAAAAACAATTGTCTCTCACTGAAAACTAAGAAAACACGCTTGGACTATCATGATACTTTAGGAAAATGATTCATAATTCATTTGTGAGGTGTATGAATCAGTATCACATCAAACTGACACATAATGTGACTGGTATGACTCAAAGTGTGTGTTTTCAATTTAAATTGTCATTTTAGTAAAAAAGGCACATGACATAATCAAAACCAAGAAAGCACATTCATATTCTCTTGGTACTTTAGTAAAATTATCCTTATGTCATTTATGACGTGTAGGAATCAACTGCACATCAATATGATGCACGATGTGACTAATATGATTTTAAGTGTGGCTTTTTATTTAAAATTGACATTTTAGTTCAAAACACACTTGACATACTCAAAATCGAGAAAACACATTTGTATTGTTTTGATACTTTAGGAAAAATATCCATAAGTCGTTTTTGACATATAGTAATCAGCCGCATCTCAATCTGATATACGTCGTGCCCGGTATGACTCAAAGTGTACGTTATCAGTTTAAAATTGATAATTTAGTTCAAAACGTGTCTCACTCACTGAAAACTAAGAAAACATGCTCATATTGTATTAATACTTTAAGAAAATGATTCATAAGTCATTTTTGATATTTAGGAATCAGTCTCACATCAAACTGACACGCAATTTGACCCATATAACTCTAAGTGCATGTTTTCAATTTAAATTGACATTTTAGCAAAAAATACATGTGACATACTCGAAACTGATCAAACACATTTAGATTGTATTGATACTTTAGGAAAATGGCTCTTAAGACATTTGTGATGTGTAGGAATCATCCACACATCAATCTGATGCACGGTGTGAACAGTATGACGCTAAGTGTGTCTTTTTATTTAAAATTGAAATTTTAGTTCAAAACACACATCACATACTCAAAACCGAGAAAACACGTTCATATTATTTTGATACTTTAGCACAATGATCCGTAATTTGTTTTTTATGCATAGGAATCATCCGCACCTCAATCTGATACACAGTGTTCCTTATATGAGTCAAAGTGTATGTTATCAGTTTAAAATTGGCAATTTAGTTCAAAACGTGCGTCATTCACTGAAAATTGAGAAAATGCACCCATACTATCTTAATGTTTTAGGACAAAAATTCGTAAGTCATTTGTGACGTGTAGGAATCAGTCTCGCATCAAACTGATGCACGTTGTGACTGATATGACTCAAAGTGCGTGCTTTCAGTTTAAATTGACATTTTAGTAAAAAAGACACGTGACATACTTAAAATCAAGAAAACACATTTGAATTGTCTTGATACTTTAGGATAATGATCCTTAATTTAATTGTAATGTGTAGGGATCATCTACATGTTAATTTGACGTCTGGTGTGACCGGTATGACTCTAAGTGTGTTTTTTATTTAAAATTAACATTTTAGTTCAAGACACATGTCACATACTCAAAACTAAGAAAATGAATTCGGACTGTTTTGATACTTTATGAAAACGATCCATAAGTCATTTTTGATGTAAAAGAATCAGTCACACCTCAATCTGATACACAGTGTGCTCGGTATGACTCAAAGTGTCTGTTATCAGCTTAAAAACGACAAATTAATTCAAAACGCGCGTCACTCATTGAAAACCGAGTAAACACCCTCGGATTATCTTGATACTTTAGGACAACGATTTATAAGTCATTTGTGATGTGTATGAATCAGTATCACATCAAACCGACGCACGATGTGATCGATATGACTCAAAGTGAGTGTTTTTAGTTTAAATTGATATTTTAGTAAAAAAGACATGTGACGTACTCAAAACCAATCAAGCACATTCGGATTGTCTTGATGCTTTAGGACAACAATCCTTAAGTCATTTGTGATGTGTATGAATCACCCACGCATCAATTCGATGCACAATGTGGTCGATATGATTCCAATTTTGTTCTTTTATTTAAATTTGACATTTTATTAATGTATTGTTTCATACTTTATGTTTAATTTAATTCTTTATAGTGTTACAAACATAAGAATTGTTTTCTTATACATGTGCATTCTTTTGATCGAGTTGGGGTGGTTTGTTCAGAAACAGATACCATGATCATGCTTTTTTTAGAGGGAGTCAGGTGTTAAAGACAATGAAACCATTGATATTTTTGAATGTTTGTGATAATACTTGCTAATGTAATTGTACAAAACAATGTTTGAGATATCTATAATATAGTGTTTTTTGTCTTGCATTTGTGATAGTATTTTTTATTTCAATTAAATTTTGAATTTCTCATATATAGGTGTATTTGATGTTGTAGTGTGTTGTAATTTTAACAGCACAGTAAAGCAGTGCAACTTTTATCAACGCTGATAAAAGGGCACATTTTATCAGCGCTAACAAAAACGCTGATAAATGATACTCTTTATCAGCGCTAAAAGAAGTGTTAATAAAAGTCTATCTTTATCAGTACTTTTCTAACAATGATAAAAGTGGTCCGCTTTTAACGGCATTTTTTAGGGTTGATAAATACTTTTTCTAGCACTTTTAAAAGATATTTATGTAGTAGTGTTGTTTGATTGAGAACCAATAAGAGATTAGTGTGAGGGAATTTGATGTAATTTTTTTATATTATTTTTCGACAACATTTCTTTAAATTAATTGTATTTTATTTGTCAAAATTATGTTTTTAATTGAATAATTTACATTTGTTGAATTATTATCAAATTAATTAAATAATGTATATTTTGTTAAAATATGTATTTAATTGGTCTTTTATTGTTTTTTGGTTAAATTAAAGTTTAACGGGAAAATTATTTTAACCTTGTTATTTTTATTATGTTGTTTTGATTTAATTATATATTATCATTATTTGTTTTTATTTATTTATTTCATTTTCATTTGTTTCTTTTAAAATAATAACTTTAAGCCTTTAAATTTAATCTTTTTTTTTTGTTTATTAAAAACAATTAATTTATCTTTGTTTTAATTTTAATTTAATTCGTGGTTTTTATGTTTTTAAATTCGAATTTTAATTTACAGTTTGATTTTGATATTATTTAATTTTCGATGCCAGCGATGGGTGTTCGGCGTGGTTGCTTCCCGAGGAAGCTTGAAACCCAATTTTGAAACCCTAGCCAGTCGAACCGATTCTGAATGAAGAAGATGAAAAAGCGGCGTGGCGACGCGAGTCTTCTCCGAAACTGGTCCAAGGCCGCCGACGTTGAAGAAGAAGAACTCGCCCGAGCTTGCGATGAAGAAGCTGAAGTCATGGAGCCCGACGAAACCAAGATTCAACACCGACGAGCTTGAAGAAAGGAAATCGAGGCCGGATCTGGTGTCTGAATCAGAAGGAAACTGGCCCGAGGCCGCCACTGCGAACCCACCTGTGTTCCGCCGAAGAAGACTCGATACCGAAGCTTGGGAGCCGATGAATCCAGATCCGCAACTGATTTCGATACCAAATCACAAGAATCGATGAATCCCGTCACCGGTGAAGCCGAATGAAGCCAAGCGACATATTGATCTTCAACCGAAGTGGAGTTGCGCCTGAGGAAGATATCGATGAAGGATTCGAGCTCAGGCATCGAAGGAGATGATTTTCCTGGATCGAATCTGGAGAGCCGACTCAGTCACGAATGTTGAGATGTTTGAATTAATCTGAGCTTGGTCGATCCACAAGCCGGTGAGTCGCCGATGAGCATGAAGCTCTGAGGGCATGCCAATGTGGCTTTCGAGATGTAACCATAAATCTGCAAAGGGGCTATGTCAAGCCTTGCAGATCATACAATACATGATACTGCCTACTATATTAGCATAGAGTATTTGAAACATAAATTGTACATCATCAACACCAGTGGGAGCCCAGGTTAAACACAATTTAAAGTGCTTTTCAAGAGATATATTAACAGTTTTGAGTGATTCAAACATATTTCTCTTGAGAATCTTTAAAACATAAGCATGTGGGACAAGTAAAGCAGTTTATTAGGCATGTCTCTAATTATTTCAACACCTAGATTTTGCTTAATCACATCTAAGTCTTTCATTTTAAACGTGTCTTTCTATTGTGATTTGACAACAACATGAGACTCATATTTTTACAAATAATAAGCATGTCATCAACATAAAACAACAAATAGAGCATATAGTTTTTAGTCGATTTGAAATAAACACATGCATCATATTGACTCATGGCAATCTGGTTATCTAACATAAAGGAATCAAACTTTTTATACCATTTTCTTGAGGCTTGTTTCAAACCATACAATGATTTATCCAAGAGGCATACTTGATTTAATTTGAATTCCCTAGAATGACCATCAAGAGGTTTCATATAAAGTTTCTCATTTAAATCATTGAGCAAGAAGACAGTTTTAACATCAAGTTGTTCAATGTGCACGTCACTATAGGTAGCAAAAGCAAGTAAAAGTCTAATAGAAGAATTCTCAACAACAAGGGGAAAGATTTCAAAATAATCAATGCATTCTCTTTGAAGGAATGCCTTAGCAACTAATCTTGCTTTGTATTTTATTTTATTTCTCTCAGTGTTATCTTCTTTTCTGTTGTAAATCCACTTGGAACAAATTACTTTTGCATTGGGTGGTTTATTAACAATAGACCAAGTGTGATTTTTTCTCAAAAAGTGCATTTCTTGATCAATGGAAAATACCAATTACTTTGAGTCTTTATCATCTAGGGCTTACCTATAGGTTTGTGGATCATCATCTATTAGATCCTGAGCCACATGAAAAGCATAAAAAGCCATGTCATACTGGCTGAACCAAGCAGAAGGTCTAGACACTCTCCTTTCTCTGTCTTGGGTTAACTGATAATCCTTATTGGTGACAGGAGGTTCAGATTCAGAATCTGAACTAGAACTGGTGGTGGAATCAGCCTGTATAGTAGGTTGTGGATCCGATGGAGTGGGTTGTACAACAACCTCAAACTGGGCTAGAGGCTCAGTTTCATCAGCCTATTTAAGGGTTGGATCATTACTGCCAGATGTGGCAAACTTGGTTTTGGGAGAAGAGGACTCACAGAACACTACATACCTACTTACAATGCATTTTTGGTAACCAAGTTTATCTATACAAAGTTTGTAACCCTTAACACCCTCAGGATACCCTACAAAGATGCATTTAAGAGCTTTTGGGTCTAGTTTATTAGTTTTAATGTGAGCATAAGTTGTACGACCAAAGACCCTTAAGTAGATATAAGAGGGAGTCTTACCATTTCAAAATTCTTCACATGTTTTAAACAGATTAGCAGAAGAAGGAAACTTATTAATTAGGTAGACAACAGTGCTGAAAGCCTCTACCCAAAAAGATTTAAGGAGACCCGAGTATACAAGCATGCTCCATACTCTCTCTAAAATAGTGATATTCAATCTCTTTACATGGACATTTTATTGGGGGGGGGGTTTCCCTAACAATCCTTTGTATTTTAATACATTCAGATTCACAAAATCGAATGAATTCAGTGGTAGGTTTGGTTTTCAACCAAATTTTTCTAGGTTTTAAAAGTTTGGAAAACTTCAGATTTATTTTTCAGAATGGAAATCCATACTTTTCAAGAGTATTCATCTATAAAAGTGACAAAATAGGAACCTCCATAATGGGAGGTAGTCCTAGTCGATCCCCATAGATTAGAATGGATATATTCTAAGGGGAAAAAAGCTTTAAAGGGGGACCTGTTAAAGGTAACTCTCTTAGCCTTTCCCATCACACAATATTTATAAGAACCCAGATCTTCATTTCAGGTATGGATCTTGATTTCGGGTGTTTTTTAGGAAAAAGGAAGAAATAGGAAATTTTCTAAGTACACGCAGTGTACTTTTGAGTACATGCCGTGTACCCAACTGCCGCGTATAGCCGTGTACTGGTCGTGTAACGGCCATGTACATGGCCGTGTAGGTGACCTGACAGACCGCCTAAAGCAAGGGCCGGTTGAGGCTAGTACACGGTATGTACATTAAATGAACACACCATGTACTTTTCTTTTTTATTTGATAAATCGGTGCGGGGTCACATCTCATCTTCAGAAACACCTTCTTCTCCCATCAGTTTGTACAGGAGAGCGACAAAATGCCGAAGAACTCCGAACCCCTCCCGATTCTTTGTCCGACCTCCGATTGAGATGCCATCGGGTGCGTTGGATTTCCACCAGTGAGTTCTCTCTTTCCCTAGAGCCTTTCTTCATGATTCCTCCTCTCTCGTGAGTTATTCAAGGATGATAATTTTTACCCTTTTGTAGATCTACGTCGTTCTAGGCCGATTCCAGGGCGGACGTTCAAGAGTGTTGATCATACGACATCAAGGTAGGTGGTTTGTGCATTTCGTTGATTTTCGGATTATATATGCTTAAAGTGCTGAATACCCATGTTTGGGGTATTGCGTGTTTTGGAATTAAACCCGATTTAATACCTGTTATGGTTTGTTTGATTGAGAAAAGGTTTATTGCTTATGTGTAAGGTTAGATAACTTTTTATGGGACACCCCATGGGTGCGTTTCCTTGATTGATTGTTTATGTCCATTTGGTCTAGAATTCCTATTAGGCTTGCCTTGTTTTCTATTCCTTGTGTTGTTAGGATGGAGCTACTGATTATATGAGATGCATGTGATTCGCATTGTGAAAGTTTGACCAAGGGAAATTTGGTTGTGAGAGCTTCCCTAGGTAGGGCCATTTATGTATAAATTGTTGTTATGTTGACCAGAGGTATTGACTGTAAGAGCTTCCAGGTGGTCATAGACTAGAGGGGTTAGACCGTGAGAGCTACCCAAAGGGTCATTATTAAATTAAAGTTGGACCCTAGGGCATTGACTATGAGAGTTTCCAAGTGGTCATTATAGTTTATTATTTCTATACCGACCAAGGGGGTATTGACCGTGAAAGATACCTAAAGGTCGTTTATAAGTTATTGATGTAAGGGTTGGTGTCCTGAGAACCAACTGTTTTGTACTTTGATTACATGAATGTTCACTTATTATATATTGTTCATTGTTCTGCATGACTATAATATAATAATGTCCTGGAATATTTTTTGTATTAATAAGGTCATGGAAGATCCCCTCTATGATGAGGACCTTGAAATGCTATAACAATATTCTTAAATAAAGTTCTGCGGTTGGATGACATACTATGATAGGACACATAGTATACAGACCGTCATGTGCGAGTACTCGTAAGAAGACGAGACTCTCTCTTATGGAGTTCGCACTTGGTAATCTCTAAGATGGGAGATTATGAGAACAGATCCTCCAGTAGTAATTTCGCATGTCTTGGTGTCATCAGACATTGCTATCTACAAGCGTGTGTAATGGTCCTTAGACTGGAATATTGTCATCAACTCATGTCATGACTCGTGCACTTAGATTTACTGACGAAAACCCTCATGCAGACAGTTGGCGGGAAGTAGGGTACGTTGGGTGTGTCACGAGTGACATGTTGTTAATGGATAAGTCGAGGAAGGATTTTTCCCTTCCATTTATGGAAGTTTATGTCTCGGCCCTTTGATTTAAATAGAATTGTCGCATTAAATTCCATTGCCATGGTGTAAACGATGAGTTTATTTCAGGTAGTCAAAGAACGACGGATCAAGCATATAGGTTTATGACACTGCCATGAAACTTGCTTAATGATATATCGAGACAAAGGGATTAAATTACACAGTAAGCGTTTGTATGAGGTGATACATCAATGCGGTGTCAACTTCTTTCTCTTGGGTGCCTTGACCCGTTGCTAGACAGTAATCTTGGACTTTAGGCAAGCCCGCCTAATGCCAACGAGAAAGAGGCCTAGAGGGTCACACACTAAGTGTATTCAAGTATCTCAAGTAGAATAAAGATTATTCTCGTACATGGTTTAATAATTATTCAAGGAAGACTAAATCGTTTTAATGTTGGAGGAAGAATAAAATAAAACAAGTACACGCCATGTATTAATGATTACACGCCATGTAGTTTTTATTTTGAAAACAAGTACATGCTGTGTATTATTAAATGTACATGCCGTGTAGTTTTCATCTTGGAAAGGAAATGAATAAATGAAAACAAAATATACACGCCGTGTACATTGAATGTACACACCATGTAGTTTTCAATGAAAAACAAGCACACGCCGTGTATTTATTAGTACACGCCGTGTAGTTTTTCCAGTCGGGATTTTGAGGAAATATCGTTTCATTAAACGATATTTATTATAATCAGTGTGGGAACATGTCAAGGAATTAATGACTCGACATGAGGTTTTCAAAAGGGAGTTAATGAAATAAATAAAACGTGTAACACGTTTATTTATTGTCATAACTCTAAAACCTCAAACCCGATTATAAATATCCTCACAACCCCAACTCTTTTCCTTACATAATAAAATCATTGTGCACAACAACTCTGGATAATTCTTTCAAGGCCGAAAGAACCTCTTCCTCCAAGAACGCTCTCAAGACCGTGAGAGATCGTCTTCCATCGGATCAAGACGATCTAAGGAGGACAATGCAAGCAAAGGTTGCTCCATGCTAGCACTCGAATAATCCTTTGGCGACGTCCCGAGATACGAGGTACACGTGTGGATCACTGCTAGAGGAAGTCTACACTTGTCTTCTGTGACGCAACGACGAATCACATCAGAACGTGATCAAGAAAATCAACGAAGAAAGAACACCCAAAATGTATTTCTTTTCAATTGATTAAATTAATTATAATCAACATGTAACAATCCTACTTTGTGGTTCCTGAACTCTCCTTTTCTTTGTCTATTTCTGTGATTTGATCCATGGAGATTGGTGTTTATCGTCGTATTGATCCCGGATTGATCATTGTTAATGAAAAAAAGCCAAGTGGACACATCCACCCACGCGCTTCCGCTCTGCCTGGAACCTTCAATTTGTATCAGAGCGAGGTTACAATGTTGATTATAGTTATTTAATTTTCATTGATAATTTACGCATTTATATTTGATTCAATTCGAAATAAATCGTTCTATAAATCTGAATAAACGAGATCTATTCTTCCTCCTTCGTTTCTCGATTCATATCACAAAAATGACCTTTTAATTTTAATTTTGATTAAAATAATAACGAGGATCTCATCCGGAGGATCCTCTCTTTCTGTCTATACAACACGGGAATACAAAACGTGTAATGAAAACTACATGCCGTGTACTTAGGTTCAACGAACTAGTACTGGTCCACCAAACCACGCCGTGTGAATTGATTACACCTAAGATTTTAACACCCCGTGTTGACCAGAATTAAACAGCACGTGGGAACCGGAATACACGAAGTTTGTGTTGGAGCAACACACCATGTAGTCTGATCCAGCCCAAGTGAAACTGTGCACAAAGGAGAAGCCACATACCACGTACACGAGATTGCTAGGCTGGTTACGCGTAACAAGGAAGTACACTCCGTGTATGATTTATCTATACGCCATGTACTCCAAAAATTCCAAAGTAGAGAAAACACACCAAAACCCCCGGCGTGTACTTTGGATAAAGGGTGAAAAGAAATACATGCCGTGTAAATATAAACTACATGCCGTGTACTTTCCAGAAATGGAATTTCACCAGGTTTCCTCCGAAAGTACAAAGACCTATACAAGGAATATGGATGAGAAGAATCTCAAGCAAATTTAGAAAGAAATTTAAGAAAAATAATTGATTAATTATAAGATCATAATTAATTGATTTAAAGTGCGACTTATCTTAAATAATAGAATGATTAAAAGATTTTGAATTCTAAATATGCGTAAATGTCGTTGAATGCTATGGATGATCATGAGCTAGACCAAAAGACCCTTTGTATGTGTGTATAGTTTCATTTAAATTTGTTTAAATTTGTTGGCCTGCGAGCCTTCTTCCAATAAAATGTAGGGCCTGCGTTCCCATGGTTTCTTTAATGTAAACCCATGTAATGGAGGATCTCCCAAGCCAGAGGAGATGGTTCAAAACCTGAAGCTGAGGCAAAACCAACCCAAAAAGATACAAAGGTGGATAGGTGGGAGCTGCAAAACACGAAGTTCAAGGTGTTTTTCCCTAGGTCAGGGTTAACTTATCAAACCGCTAGATAATCTAACCAATAAAAGCTCATGATAATGACATCTTATTTTATTTCTGTCTGATTGCATGGTTTACTTATTATGTATGTGTTGTTGCAATCACATAGTTAATAAAATGAACAAGCATGCAAAGATGGAATAAAATAAAAACCGTACTATGCGTAAACATTATCGGAACATGGTTAATCAGTTAATCAAGCATCACTTAATATTAACAAGCATGTGATAATGCGAAACTACACATAAAGGATTAAAATCCCTCAATACCATATTAAGTCAAACCAAGCCTTCCATTACTTGATTAAGGGAAAGACTCAATAAAACTATGTGTTTAACCAACCCTTGTTGGGACACTTACTTTTATAAAGGAAGCCCTTATGAAAGGTTTCAGGTTGAATTAACCATATTACATCAAGAGGAGTATCCCTTTCTAGACTTGATGTAATATTGGAGGCAAGAGTTGAGAAAATCCAAGTCAGGATTTCAGGATTGGGGAGTCCACTCAAAAGATCAAGGAACTGTAAGCTCACAGTTGGCAAAGACCTGCCTACCTAAATACCTTCAAATAGCTTGACCAACCCTTGTTGGGGTTATGTGAAGGGGAATATGGATCCTTGCCACTAGAATGTCAAAGAAACTGGACATTCCAAGTTCAATGGTGAGAGCAATTGGGACTTAATAAAATAGTGGGAGAATTAATAAATTCATTTATTATTTCTCATAAAAATGTAATCAAGAAAGTATTGATAAATCCACTCTTTTAATTTGTAGAATCGAAATGACAAACTCGTCAACCACATTTTCTCTGCGATCAATTCTGGATAAATACAATATCCTCACCGGCAGTAACTTTCAGGAATGGTTTAGGCACCTTCGGGTTATCCTACGCCATGAACAAAAGTTTTACGTGCTGGAGTCCTCACTTTCTGATCCGCCTGCCCAAGGGGCGAGTGATAAAGATTTCCTGGTCTATGATCAACATTTGAACGATGCACTCGATGTTCAATTTTTGATGCTATCATCAATGTCTAGTGAGCTCATGAAGTCTCATGAAGAAATGGATTCCTATAGCATGCTTGAGCACCTCCGTGGTCTATACCAGGAGAGAGAAAGATAGGAAAGGTTTGAGATATCCAAGGCTCAATTCCAGAGAAATCTTAGAGAGGGTTCTCCAACCGGGCCTCATGTAGTCAAGCTCATTGGCTACATTGAGCATTTGGAGGTTCTAGGGTTTAAACTCCCCGAAGAACTGGGTACCGATCTCATTCTTGCATCACTCCCCCAGAGCTTCTCAAACTTTGTTGTGAACTTCAACATGAACAACATTGAGAATTCTCTATCTGATCTTCTTATCCTCATTCGCCAATTGGAAAATGAAATGAAGCGTGAAAAACCTTCTGTCCTCATGGTGAATAAAAGGAAAGGAAAGGTGAAGAGATTTAAGGCATCTTCAAGGCTGTCACGCCCCGACTTGACACGCTGTATTTTATATTATTTTATAACATTTTGGGTTTTTATTATTATTATTAGTATAATTATTATCTTTTATTATTATTATTATTATTATTATTATTATTATTATTATTATTATTATTATTTGTTTAAATCAATTGAATTAGAGTGAAAAAAATTAAACCCTAATCTAACCCTCCCCCTACGGTGCGGCCGACCTCCCCCCCTTTCCCTCATATTCATGCGACTCCCCCCCCTTCTCGGACCTGCAGCGTGACGACCCCACCTGTTCTCCTTCCGGCCGAGCACCCTTCTCCACGATGACCCCCTCTCCGAGCTCCCCTCTCTGCGACCTCCTCTCACAGCTTCCCCCCCTCTAACCTGCACGAAACAACCCCCCGGCCGAGACCCTGCTCGCGCCGCCCCGCAGGCCCTCCCTCTTCCCGATCGTCCGACCCTCCTCCGACCGGCAGCCTCGACTTCACCGGCGCCCTCCCCCTATAGCGGCTTCACTTCCTTGGGTAATTTTTAGGTTTCTTTTTTTTGTTTCTCCTTTGAGGTTCTAGTTTTTTTTTCAACAGTTAGGGGTATGTTTTATGGTTGGATTTTGATTCCTTTCGGTTCAAATTCTTGATTTAGGGTTCTTTTTGGGTTCCTCATGGTGCGATTGGAATTTTACACCAATTTTTGATGCTTTCGGCACCTGAGGTAGATGGTTCAGCTGTAAACATTATTTGGCTAATTATTTCGCCTGCTTAGTTAATTTAATGTGTTATTTGGTTAATATGTGTGGTGAAAAATTTGTTTCTGAAAAGGTTTTATATGGGTTTAAATTTAAGGTTTCCTTTTTAGATGAAATTGAGTGTTTTTTTGTGTAACCCATTTTGTGTTATTTGATGTCAATTTATAAATCGTTCAATTGGTTATTTAAATTATGTAAGTGATGCGAATGATGTTTGGAAATGTTTTTAGTGTGCGTTTGGTTCTAAAAAGGGGATTTTGGGTATGTTCTTGGTGTGATGTCGTGTAGTGTTTCTTTGGGTTGTTTTGTAAATTGTGTAATGGTTTATTTAAATTATTTGAATGGTGCAAATCCTGTTTTGAAAATGGTTTAAAAACATGAATGATTTTATGAAGGGGGGCTAGGCCGTTGTCTTGGTTGGTCTCTATTGTTTGTATTTTTTGGTGTTATAAAAAGGGAATTTGAGAAACTATGAAAGTGGTGTAAAATGTGTTTTCAAATTGTTTTGGTGTGCGTATGTATTCAAAGGTGGGTTTGAGTATGCCAATGGGTGAAGGCTCAGTTGACACTTGTGATGTGATATTGATTTCCCTTATTGAGTCCTCTTGTTGCATATAATGATTATGGTTTATGTGTCTGATTCTTATGTTATAATAAATGGGTGTGTCATTGGTTCAAACCCTTGATGTGTTATTTTGAAATGTTTTATAGATTGTTTAAGTGTTTAATTGTTTTATTAAATTATATGAATAATTCTCTGGACCTCGCTACAATGGTTTAGGGCCGCAGGTGTCAAGGTATCCTACATGTACATGCATAGGGTAAGGCATATATATATATATGCCCTCTTTGTACATATTCCCTCATGGCATGGGGAATATGTGCAATGCAGCTAGGGGTGTATATATATATATGTATAAATGAATGTGCGTGTATGCGCCAAGCGTCAGTTCAAGTGGTCATCAACAAATAACAACATGTTTGAGGTAGGTCCCATATGCCCTGATCCTTAATTAAAATTTCCATAATTGATTAGTGTTTTATTAAAAGTTCATCTTCTTCTTCTACATGAAATACATATGAAATATATATATATATATATGTAAATGGGTTTGGTTCATGAAAAGTGATTTCTTTAATGTTTCGAACATAAAGTAGGTATTTCCAAAGATGCGTGGTCTTTTGGTCGATTTTGTTGTAAAAGTGAAATGACATGTTGTTTTCCAAAGAAGATCCAAAATGGCCTCCAAAATGAGTTTAGGGTGAACATGGTTTCTAAATCAAAATCATTATTGTGGAGTAATGAGGCCCGTTTGGCACCTTGAAAATGAATAGTGAAAGTGAAAAAAAACCCTCTTAGGGCATTCCCCATTACTTTAGAAACATGATGAATATGTTAAATGTGTGATTTGTGAAATGTACCTAATGAAGAGGCTTATGCGATATTTTATGACATAAAAAGGGGGATGCACTTAAGGAGGGAGAACAATGGTGAGAGGTTGAATGAGTTTTGGATAAAGAAGTGTTGTGTACATATATGTTTGCTTGATAAAAACTCACCACCACTTGAAATAGATAACAATGGGAAACCTAAGTATCTAGGTGGGGGAAACTAGGACTTGTGGGCTAGTGGTCCGGAGGTGACTTGACCCGGTTTCACTGCAGGTTTGACGATTGCAACACAAACTAAACATATGAATGCCTGAGGGTCGTGGCCTTCTAAGCCACGTTTTCTGAGGGTTGTGGCCTTCTAAGCCACGTTTTCTGAGGGTGGTGGCATTTTAAGCCACGTTTTATGAGGGTCGTGTCCTTCTAAGCCACGTTTCACCGAGACACGAAGATCCTAGTTCCCCAACTAACATTAGCTGATTAGGGACTTCCCATGGTGCTTGTGATACGATTTTCAATTCAGTTGTTTCATGCTTTTCCCCTCTTTTGTGAAAACCATATTTTTTTTTAAATCTAAATTGGTCTCCTTTAATTTTAAAATGTTAATGCATGCTAAAAAACTATTTTAAAAAGGGAATATAAATGTTTTCCTTGGAAATCCAATCTTGTTATTTGAATTTGAAAAGAGAAAAAAACATTATTTTATTATGCTTTATTTTCAAACTAGCATGATTTGGATTTCTTATTAAAGGAAGTGGCTTAAAGCGTTGTTGTTTATTCTTGGCATTATTACTGAGCATCTCGGTTCTCACACCTACTTCACTTTATAGTTTCAGGTTTTAGTTTGGATCGCTCGATCTTGGTTTTATGTTTGGTGGTGACCCATGGGGTCACTTGAGGTATGTCGTATTGCTTCGTTTATTCCTTTTTCTGTTGCTAGTTTGTTTAGTTTATTTTCATTTGTTTATCTTCTTGTTCAGTTTATTTGTATTTATCTTTTCTATGGGATAAATCGTTCCCAACTGCCTCATTGTGGTTCCCAGCACTAGTTTCTAGCCCGTGGGGATCGGGAACGCCCTTCGGGCCATGCCACGGACCGACTCGGGTGACCGGTTCAAGGTCGACCCAGGTTGGTTCATGACAAAATGATATCAGAGGGGTCTAGCCCATGTCCTTTAGGGATGTATGGTAGTTTGGAGTTAGGGTTGTCAGAATCCAAGTGGTTAATTGCGGGTAGGTGCCTGATAACCACCTATTCGGAATGACCCTTGAATTGCCAGGGTGGTCCAGGATGGTCTTGACTCAAAGTCCGTGTCTGGATCCTGACTGTTTTCAGGCACCTTAATCCCACTTGTGTGTTTCTGGTTAGTTTTGAGATTTGGTGGTCATTATGGAGGGGTGCATGGATGTTGTGCACGGCCTGGCAAGCCATGAACAGACCTTGCAATCGCCTCTGATGACTCCCTATGTGCTCACCCGGTTGGTGCACGGTCAGCCAAATCGTGTGACTAAACTGTGTGTTGCAGTTGTTTATTTGAGAATTTGGAATCTTGATTCGTTGAGTGAATTGGTTGTTCTAGAATGTTCTTGGTGTGAGTTTTAGTTGGTTTTGGGGTGTTTCTATCAGGGTGCAAAATTGAATATTGGTCCTTTGAAATTGGATTTCCAAAATGAAAATCTTGGTTTGTTTAAAAATGTAATGAGTTAGTTTTGAAAATGAATGTTTTTTTGGGAACTATTTTGGGATATTTTAAAGCTTTTGTAAAGAGTAAATCGAAAGTGGATTTTGAAAATGTTTTTGGGGCTTTTGAAATTTTTGTGAAGTATGAAACTAATGTCTCTTGGAAAAAGGAATTTGGAAATGATCTGTTTGACCTTTGGTATTTTATATGAATGCCCACGTGTATGGATGAATGTAATTGGATGTTTATGGTTGTTGGTATGCATGGATTGGTTCCTGAGTTGGCACAAGAATGTACACACATGAGGATTCATGGAATACCAATGGTGGGTGCTCAGTTTTCAAGGCTTGTTTTGTTTTCCAAAGGAATTTTTTTATTAGTGATGTGATAGGGTGAATTTTGTTTAAGAAATTTTAGAAAAAAGGAATTTGGGTTTTTAAAAAGGGGTTTTTAGCATTCGGATAGTTTGAAATGGGATGGTTTTGAAAATGGCTATTTGTGAAAGTGGGGTTATGGTTTGGTTTTGTAGTGTATTATTCTACGGGCTTGATGATTGTTTTGGAGCTGGTGTTTCAAGGTTGAAATTCTATTTTGAGTTTGGGTGAATGATTTATGGTTAAATGTGGAGTCTTGTTCTACAATGTGCTTCAGGTTGGTTTTGTGTTTGTTGTTTAAAGTATGCCGCCTAGAAATGTCCATAGGTCCTTGAGGGGTAATTGGAAGTCATTAGTTTTACCTAGACTCCTAGTGGAGTGGTGGGGTTATTTTATTTTCCTCATTGCTTGTTTTCTCTGTGGTGGCCGAGGTTCGATGGAGGTTGTGGTGAAACTCGAGGAAGTCGAGTGCTTCTTCTGGTCTTTAAGAACTCCAGATGTCGTGAAGGGTAAGTTGTCTTGGTTTTGTTTGAAGAGTCATGTTAGGGCTAGAGAAGGGTGATTGCTACCTTCTCCTTGCAAGTTGGGGTCGCAGATTGGGACAAATGACAATCGTGTTTTTCAAAGTGCTCGTGAAGGGTTCCCCGTCTGGTGTAGAGAGTGAACTGGAGGAACATGTTCTGGGCATGAGTCTTTCATCAGTTCTTGCCTCTCATTCCTAATACCACACAATAGTTTGATTCCAATGTGGTCATTTTGGGACTCAAAGATGTTCGTCGCAATCTTCTGAAGGCTTGTCAACAACGTGGCTGTTTGGGTCACCTAGGGAAGTCTGTAAGCGGTCTTTCCAGAAGATGAAGCCTCAGTTGGAGGCTGTTGGTTCCTGACTATAGTTCATCAGATGCTTCAATACATCAGAGCTCCATCCATAGGTCTTAGAGTGAAGCTTTTCACGAAGTCAG
Source organism: Viscum album (assembly GCA_963277665.1). Lineage (NCBI taxonomy): Eukaryota > Viridiplantae > Streptophyta > Magnoliopsida > Santalales > Viscaceae > Viscum > Viscum album. Next base: position 535,165,003 of record OY728166.1, read on the forward strand.
GTAGTCTCTAGGTGCAAGGGATGTGCGTCCAACCTGTCGTCTATTGTCTGGGAAGAGACCAGTTAAGTTTCCGCTTCAGGTGGTTGTCTGTTTGGGAGGGGGAGCTTGTTTTGGAGGTCATGGTGGCCTCTTTCACTGAGTTTTCGTGTTTGTGTCTCATGGGGTATGAACTCTCTAATGGTTATTCTTCTCTTTAAGTAGTTTTTGGTTTTGGGTGTTTCCGGTTGGGGATGCTTGTGTCCTAGGAAAGTGGTGTGTTCGGAGTCGGTGTTCGTTTTGGGTTCCTCCTTTTTGGACCCCCCTCTAATATGTAGGAAGCCGCCCCATGTCGGTGGGTTCATAATGAGTAATTAAATATGCAATGTTGAAACTAAATTGAGAGCTCCCATGCGGGTGCTTTTGTACTACTCAGTTTCTAATATGGTGGGGAAACCCACTCTGGGTCTCACCAATGTCTTCCCTCAATCTGGTCAGGTGCAACTCAGAATGATGAGGGGTCACACCAACATTAGTGGTCTTGATTGGTTTTCTTCTTTGTTTCGATCTGGGGAAGTCAGTTTTCGTCTAGAGTCCTAATATGGTGGGGGAGACCAACATAGGACAAATGTGTGACGAACTTAATCTTCAAGGTGTTCTTGTTGGGGCAACTCTTTGCCTCTGCTCCACCCGACCCTGATCAATGTAGATGTCAGCCCAAACGATGGTTCGTATGGAGAATGTTCATTGGAGATCTTGAGCGGACTCTAGTGATTTCTAAGTTAGGGGTCAGGGTGTTACAGGTTGTGGTTGTGTTTGGAAATGTGAGTCCTGTATCGTTGGTTCTTTTGCCTGGTAGTCCGGGTATCAAGGTTTTAGGTCTTGAGTGGTAAGTGAATGTTTGATCCTCAAGTGGAAGGGGTTTCGTTTTGAGAATCATTGTGTCCTTGTTTTGAGCTTTGAACATCCGAGTATTTTGGGACTTTCTGGGGGCAGAAAGTGTCATGGTGGGGAGAATTGTCACGCCCCGACTTGACGCACTATATTTTATATTATTTTATAACATTTTGGGTTATTATTATTATTATTATCAGTATAATTATTATATTTTAGTATTATTATTATTATGATTTTTATTTTTTTAAATCAATTGAATTAGAGTGAAAAAAATTAAACCCTAATCTAACCCTCCCCCTACGGCGCGGCTGACCTCCCCCCCTTTCCCTCCTATTCACGTGGCTCCTCCCTCCTTCTCAGACCTGCAGCACGCTGACCCCACCTGTTCTCCTTCCGGCCGAGCACCCTTCTCCACGGCGGCCCCCTCTCTGAGCTCCCCTCTCCGCGACCTCCTCTAACGGATTCCCCCCTATAACCCGCATGGAATAACCCCTCGGCCGAGACCCTTCTCGCGCCGCCCCGCAAGCCCTCCCTCTTCCCGATCATCCGAGCCTCCTCCGGCCGGTGACCTTGACTTTACCGGCGCCCTCCCCCTCTAGCGGCTTCACTTCCTTGGGTAATTTTTAGGTTTCTTTTTTTTTGTTTCTCCTTTGAGGTTCCAGTTTTTTCCCACCAGTTTGGGGTACGTTTTATGGTTGGATTTTGATTCCTTTCAGTTAAAATTCTTTATGTAGGGTCCTTTTTGGGTTTCTCATGGTGCGATCTTGGTGAGATTGGAATTTTACACCAATTTTTGAAGCTTTCGACACCTGAGGTAGACGGTTCATCTGTAAACATTATTTGGCTAATTATTTCGTCTGCTTAGTTAATTTAATGTGTTATTTGGTTAATATTTGGGGTGAAAAATTTGTTTCTGAAAAGTTTTCATATGCGTTTAAATTTAAGGTTTCTTTTTTAGATGAAATTGAGTGTTTTTTTATGTGTAACCCATTTTGTGTTATTTGATGTCAATTTATAAATCGTGCAATTGGTTATTTAAATTATGTAAGTGATGCGAATGATATTTGGAAATGTTTTTAGTGTGCATTTGGTTCTAAAAAGGGGATTTTGGGTATGTTTTTGGTGTGAGGCCGTGTAGTGTTTCTTTGGGTTGTTTCGTAAATTGTGTAATGGTTTATTTTAATTATATGAATGGTGAAAATCTTGTTTTGAAAATGGTTTAAAAACATGAATGATTTTATGAAGGGGGGCTAGGCCATTATCTTGGTTGGTCTCTATTGTTTGTGTTTTCTGGTGTTATAAAAAGGGAATTTGAGAAACTATGCAAGTGGTGTGAAATGTGTTTTCAAATTGTTTTGGTGTGCGTATGTATTCAAAGGTGGGTTTGAGTATGAGAATGGGTGAAGGCCCGGTTGACACTTGTGATGTGATATTGACTACCCTTGTTGAGTCCTCTTGTTGCATATAATGATTATGGTTTATGTGACTGACTCTTATGTTATAATAAATGGGTGTGTCATTGGTTCAAACCCTTGATGTATTATTTTCAAATGTTTTATAGATTGTTTAAGTGTTTAATTGTTTTATTAAATTATATGCGTAGTGCGCTGGACCTCGCTACAATGGTTTAGGGCCGCGGGTGTCAAGGTATCCTACATGTACATGCATAGGGTAAGGCATATATATATATATATGCCCTCTTTGTACATATTCCCTCATGGCGCAGGGAATATGTGCAATGCATCTAGGGGTGTATATATATATATGTATAAATGCATGTGCGTGTATGCGCCAAGCATCGGTTCAAGTGGTCGTTGACAAATAACAACATGTTTGAGGTAGGTCCCCTATGCCCTGATCATTAATTAGAATTTCCATAATTGCTTAGTGTTTTATTAAAAGTGCATCTTCTTCTTCTACATGAAATACATATGCAATATATATATATATATATATATAAATGGGTTTGGTTCATGAAAAGTGATTTCTTTAATGTTTCAAACATAAAGTAGGTATTTCCAAAGATGCGTGGTCTTTTGGTCGATTTTGTTGTAAAATTGAAATGACATGTTGTTTTCCAAAGAAGATCCAAAATGACCTCCAAAATGAGTTTTGGGTGAACATGGTTTCTAAAGAAAAATCATTATTGTGGAGTAATGAGGCCCATTTGGCACCTTGAAAATGAATAGTGAAAGTGAAAAAAACCCCTCTTAGGGCATGCCCCATTATTTTAGAAACATGATGCATATGTTAAATGTGTGATTTGTGAAATGTACCTAATGAAGAGGCTTATGCGATATTTTATGACATAAAAGGGGGATGTTCTTAAGAAGGGAGAACAATGGTGAGAGGTTGAATGAGTTATGGATAAAGAAGTGTTGTGTACATATATGTTTGCTTGATAAAAACTCACCACCACTTGAAACAGAGCACAATGGGATACCTAAGTATCTAGGTGGGGGAAACTAGGAATTGTGGTCTAGTGGTCCGGAGGTGACTTGACTCGGTTTTACTGCAGGTTTGACGATTACAACACTAACTAAAAATATGAATGCCTGAGGGTGGTGGCCTTTTAAGACACATTTTCTGAGGATCGTGGACTTCTAAGCCATGTTTCACAGAGACACGAAGATCCTAGGTCCCCAACTAACATTAGCTGCTTAGGGACTCCCCATAGTGCTTGTGATACGATTTTCAATTCAGTTATTTCATGCTTGTCCCCTCTTTTGTGAAAACCATATTTTTTAAAAAATCTAAATTGGTCTCCTTTAATTTTAAAATGTTAATGCATGCTCAAAACCTATTTTAAAAATGGAAGAGAAATGTTTTCCTTGGAAATCCAAGCTTGTTATTTGAATTTGAAAAGAGCAAAAAACATTATTTTATTATTCTTTATTTTTAAACTAGAATGATTTGAATTTATTATTAAAGGCAGTGGCTTAGAGCATTATTGTTTATTCTTGGCATTCCTACTGAGCATCTCGGTGCTCACGCCTACTTCACTTTACAGTTTCAGGTTTTAGTTTGGATCGCTCAAGCTTGGTTTTATGTTTGGTGGTTACCCATGGGGTCACTTGAGGTATGTCGCATTGCTTCGTTTATTACTTTTTCTGCTGCTAGTTTGTTTAGTTTATTTTCATTTTTTTATCTTCTTGTTCAGTTTATGTGTATTTATCTTTGCTATGGGCTAAATCGTTCCCAACTGCCTCATTGTGGTGCCCGACACTAGTTTCCAGCCCGTGGGGATCGGGAACGCCCTTCGGGCCATGCCGCGGACCGACTCGGGTGACCGGTTCATGGTCGACCCAGGTTGGTTCGTGATAAAGGCCTTCCAAGAAAAGGAAGATCAAAGGGGAGGCAAGAGAACAGAAGGATGTTTGTTTCGCATGTGGCAAGAAGGGCCACTGGAAGAAAAACTGCACCCACCCAAGGAAGCAAGGGGAAGCTTCAGGTGTGTTTTTTATCGAATGAAATCTATCTATTTATACCAATTGGGTATTAGATACTGCTTGTGGTGATCACATCTGTATCCAAATACAGGAACCAAGTAGATTCAGAAAGATTGGCTGAGGTGAGGTGGATCTACGAGCAGCCAACGGAGCCAGACTTGCTGCAATAGCTATCGGAGACTACCACCTCACATTGCCTACTGGGATGGTCTTGGTTTTGAAAGGATGTTATTATGTACCCTCTGTAACCAAAAACATTTTTTCAGTATCCAGATTAGATACTGATGGATTCATTTTCAAGTTTGGAAGTGTATGTTGTTACTTTTATAAAGATAGCATTTGTTTTGGTAGGGCACATTTATATAAGGGCCTTTATGTGTTATACTACACAAACCAAGTAATGGAAATCGATAAAAAATTAAATTCACATGACTCATACCACACCCAACTTTGGCATCACCGGCTAGGTCATGTCAATGAAAAATATTTAAAAAAATTACATCAAGATGGGTATTTAGATTCTTTAAAACTAAAACCACTTGGTGTATGTCATGCGTGTCTATAAGGAAAAATGACCAAAGCCCCATTTAGTGGGAAAGGTGAAATAGATAAAGAGCTTCTAGAATTAGTTCACACAGATGTGTGTGGGACATTTCTAGTTGAATCAAGGGGTGGGTTCTCATACTTCATAACTTTTACCGACGATTTTAGTAGATATGGATATATCTACTTAATGAGGTATAAGTCAGATTCTTTTGATCGGATCAAAGAATATAAGAATAAAGTTGAGAACCATCTTGGTAAGAAGATTAAGAAACTCCGCTAAGACAGAGGAGGATAATATATTAATCAGGACTTCATTGATTACTTATGGGAGTTTGGGATTCTATCTCAACTCACTCCTCCTTACACACCTCAGTGGAATGGTGTAAGTGAAAGGAGGAATCTCACCCTGTTGGACATGGTGAGATCAATGATGAGTCATGCGAGTCTTCCATTATCCTTTTAGGGATATGCATTACAAACAGAATCACACATACTAAACCAAGTACAAAATAAATCGATAAATGGTATTCCATACGAGTTATAGAGTTGACGCAAAGCCATGTTATCGAATTTACATGTGTGGGGTAGAGAAGAATTTGTTAAGGCCTCTTCAGGTAACAAAATTTCACACCGAGGCACAAAGTGTATCTTTATAAAATATCCCAAAGAAACAAGGGGGTATTACATATACAACCCCTCATACAAAAAGTTTACAGTGGAAAGACATGCCATATTCCTTGAGAAAGAGCACATCTCCAAAAGAGATAGTGGGAGAGAGATAGACTTCGATGAAGTCAAGGCTCAAGATACACAGAAGTTGGTACAAGAACAGATTCCACAAATCCCAGTGGAAGAAAAATATATTCCAGAGACACAAGAACTACGTAGGAGCACGAGAGAGGTGAGAGAACCAGAACGATATGGTTTTCTTGTCACCGAGGATGGTAACTCATTATTGGTTGACAATGATGATCCTCTTACCTACAAGGAAGCAGTTGAAGGCACAGATGTTGCCAAGTGGAAAGAAGCCATGAATTCTGAAATGGATTCCATGTACCAAAACCAAGTCTGGATTTTGGTAGATCCTCCAGTTGATGTAAAGACTATTGGTAATAAATGGGTATTCAATAAGAAAATGGACATGGAGGGGAAAGTCAGCACCTATAAGGCATGACTGGTTGCCAAAGGTTTTATACAACATCAAGTAATTGACTATGATGAAACCTTTTCACCGGTTGCGATACTGAAATCCATCGGAATCCTATTGGCCATTTCCATTTACCATGATTATGAAATTTGGAAAATGGATGAAAAAACAACATTCCTTAATGGGAACCTCCAGGAAGATGTCTACATGACACAACCTGAAGGGTTTGTGACTCCAAAGGATTCCAACAAGGTATGCAAGTTTCAGAAATCCATTTATGGATTAAAGAAATCATCAAGGTCATGGAACATTCATTTTGATGAAGCTGTAATAGAATTTGTATTTTTTAAGAATGAATGTGAGCCTTGTGTCTACAAGAGGTTTAGTGGAAGTGTAGTCATTTTCCTAATAGTATATGTTGATGACATATTACTAATTGGAAATGAAGTACCTGTCTTACAGTCAGTTAAGGAATGGTTGCATAAATGATTCTCCATGAAAGACTTGGTTGAGGCAGCATATATTATTGGGATCAAGATCCATCGTGATAGATCCAATAGAATGTTGGGCCTGAGTCAAAGTACATACATTGACAAGATACTAAAGAGATTCAGTATGGAACAATCCAAGAGGGGATTATTTCCAGTGTCACATGGAATTCATCTTTCCAAGAAAATGTGTCCTCAGACACATGAGGAAAGAAAGAGAATAGAAATTATCCCTTACACATCCACGATTGGGTCAGTCATGTATGCTATGCTATGTACGAGGCTAGGTGTTGCTTACACATTAAGTGTGGTAGGCAGATATCAAGCTGATTCAGGAGACCACCATTGGATGGTAGTCAAAATTATCCTTAAGTATCTGAGGCGTACTAAGGATATGTTACTGGTTTATGGAGGAGATGAGGAACTAGTCATTAGAGGACATGTAGATGCTAGTTTCCAGACTGATCAAGATGACATAAAGTCACATATTGGATACATCTTCAGTTTGAATGGAGGTGCAGTGAGCTGGAAGAGCTCAAAGCAAAGTGTGGTGGTAGATTCTACAGCAGAGTCCGAGTATATCGCAGCTTCTGAGGAAGCTAAAGAATTAGTATGGATGTGAAGATTCATCCAAGAGATGGATGTAGTACCAAGCAGTAAAGATCCTATCACACTCTATTGTGATAATACTGCAGTGGTGGTACTTAAAAAAGATCCAAGGTCACATCAGTAAACAAAGCACATACTTTAGAAGTATCATCTCTTGAGGGATTTTTCTCAGAGAGGTGAAGTTGAATTGAGTAGTATTTCCATGGAAGACAACATGGAAGACCCCTTGACTAAAGCCTTAACTCAGCAGAAACATAATCATCATGTGAGGTCTAGCGGAATAAAAGTCGTAGGCAGTTGGCTCTAGTCCAAGTGAGAGTTTTTAAGGGTTGGTGTCCTGAGAACCAACTTTTTTGTACTTTGATTACATGAATTTTCACTTATTATATATTTTTCATTGTTCTGCATGACTATAATATAATAATGTCCTGGAATATTTGTTGCATTAATAAGGTCATGGCAGATCCCCGCTATGATGAGAAACTTGAAATGCTATAACAATATTCTTAAATAAAGTTCTGCAGTTGGATGACATACTATGATAGGACACATAGTATACAGACCGTCATGTGTGAGTACTCATAAGAAGACGAGACTCTCTCTCATGGAGTTCGCACTTGGTAATCTCCAAGATGAGAGATTTGAGAACAGACCCACCAGTAGTAATTCCGCATGTCTTGGTGTCATCGGACATTGCTATCTACGTGCATGTGTAATGGTCCTTAGACTAGAAGATTGTCATTAACTCATGTCATGACTCGCGCACTTATATTTACTGATGAAAACCGTCATGTAGACAGTTGGTGAGAAGTGGGGTGCGTCACGAGTGACATGTTTTTAATGGATAATTTGAGGAAGGATTTGTCCCTTCCATTTATGGAAGTTTATGTCTCGCCCCTTTGATTGAAATAGAACTGTCGCATTAAATTCCATGTCCATGGTGTAAATGAAGAGTTTATTTCAGGTAGTCAAAGAACGACGGATCAAGAATATAGGTTTATGACACTACCATGAAACCTTCTTGATGAGATATCAAGACAAAGGGATTAAATTACACAGTAAGCATTCGTATGAGGTGATACATCAATGCGGTGTCAACTTATTTCTCTTGGGTTCCTTGACCCGTTGCTGGACAGTAATCTTGGACTTTAGGCAATCCCACCTAATGCCAATGAGAAAGAGGCCTTGAGGGTCACACACTAAGTGTATTCAAGTATCTCAAGTAGAATAAGTATTATTACCGTACGTGGTTTAATAATTATTCAAGGAAGCCTAAATCGTTTTAATGTTGGAGGAAGAATAAAATAAAACAAGTACACACCATGTATTATTAAATGTACACACCATGTAGTTTTCATTTTGGAAAGGAAATGAATAAATGAAAACAAGATATACACACCGTGTACATTGAATGTACACGCCGTGTAGTTTTCAATGAAAAACAAGTACACGCCGTGTATTTATTAATACACGCTGTGTAGTTTTTCCAGTCGGTATTTTGAGGAAATATCGTTTCATTAAATGATATTTATTATAATCAGTGTGGGAACATGTCAAGGAATTAATGACTCAACATGGGGTTTTCAAAAGAGAGTTAATGAAATAAATAAAACACGTAACACGTTTATTTATTGTCATAACTTTACAACCTGAAACCCGATTATAAATATCCTTACAACTCCAACTCTTTTCCTTACACAAGAGAATCATTGTGCACAACAACTATGGAGAATTCTTTCAAGGCCGAAAGAACCTCTTCCTCCAATAATGCTCTCAAGACCGAGATAGATCGTCTTGAGATGATCTAAGGAGGACAACTCAAGCAAAGGTTTCTCAACACTAGCACCCAGAGACTCCTTTGGCGACGTCCCGAGATACGAGGTACACATGTAGATCACCTCTAGAGGAAGTATACACTTGGCTTCTATGACGCAACGACGAATCAAATCGGAACATGATCAAGAACATCATTGAAGAAAGAACACCCAAAAGGTATTTATTTTTATTTGATTAAATTAATTATAATCAACCTATAATGATCCTACTTTGTGGTTCCGGGACTTTCCTTTTCTTTGTCCATTTCTGTGATTCGATCTGTGGAGACTGGATTTTATCGTCGTATTGATCCCAGATTGATCATTGTTAATGACAAAAATCCAAGTGGGCACATCCACCCACGTGCTTCCACTGCGCCCAGAACCTTCAATTGATGCCATGTTGAACCAAGGGTATTGACTATAAGAGCTGCCCGGGTGGTCGTTTATAAATGATTAGATCTATGTTAAACCAAGGGGTTAGACTAAGAGATATTTCCTAGAGGGTTGTTCATGAATGATTGAATGATGGTGATGAGTCTGCTAAGCCAAAGCACAAGCTTGGATTCAGTCTTACTTGATTGTTTAGATGGTCTTTTGAGACGTCTCTTGTTACTATTAAACGAAGGGATACATAGACTAGGATAGATCCCAAGATTCATTATTCAATGGTTTGAATAATTAATAAATGAGAATGAATGTAATTTAAAATTATAGGATTTTTTACTATTGAGTACTTCCTAGTTTATTACTTCATTTCAGCATATTTCTTGCTATATATATTCACCAAATGTTAGACACATATCTTTTGGTGGTTGCCTACTGGGATTCATCTCACACCCTATTTGGGTTATTCTTTTAGACCCAAACATATTATATGGTTATAGGTATAGATAAGGGAAAACTATCTTCTTCATTGGGTACTTTATTGCTATTGGAGATGGAGAGCATGAGACCAAGATAAGGCTTGAAATGCTGTTGGATTTTACTATTTTTCTGTACTTTGGTTTTAGTACTGTATTCTAGCATTGTGACTTGTTTGGATACTTTCCTAGACACATGTGACATTCATCATTATATATATTCTCCAGTTGTTATATTGCTATCAGTCTTCTGCTATTTACTTTTGTTTTATGGTATTACTGCTTCTGTTATTGGTTACTATTTGTTATTCTATTATGTATACTTTTACAATGAGGGCATAGTTTCTCCATTATCAGATCTTGACCCTCGCTACTAGTCAGTAGCCTCTGGTGTTTGGGGAAATGCACTTGAGGTCATGTGACCAATCAGGTACGGGGCACCCTTGGGTGGCACCTAGAACTGGGACGTTACAAAGTGGTATAAAAAGAGGTTCTTTTCTGCTTTGTTTTACTATTTGGAGGCTATAAACAGATATAGGAAGTAATATGTAGTTGGTAATAAGCTGTGCTTGGGAGTAGCTAACCCATGTACATGGAAAAGCCAAGTTACCTTGAATATTTCAATTTTTCTAGTTTTGCAATTGTTATAGTTGATTTGATTTCACCGTTGGGTGACACATTTGTTTTGTGCTATTATTATTGATATCATTATGGTTCTATTTCTATTGCAACCCGATGAGATGAGGGTATTCCATCTCATGCATCATATAGGCGCTTACTAGAGATCACATGTCATGCATTCTTGTCATGCCATTTAGGATGCATTACTAACTGCATGATGTTGTGATAGATGTTGTGATAGATATGCATACTTTTATGAAAGATTCCATGATATAATAAATTCAATTTTTGATAGGGTATTGTTAAATTTAAGGTTTCATTTGGATGGATGCCAAACTTTGGTCCCTGAGGTGTTATGGTCCCTCTTGGATCGGAATTTGGTGGATCATGTTTGAACTTTAATTGGATTTTGTCAGGTTATGATGTGAGAAAGGATGAAAAACTTTGATTCACGGCGAGTATGAGCTCCCACGGGTCAGAATTTGTCATGCCTTAGACAAAATTTTAAGTTTTTAAGGGTTCCAGAGAAGTTTAAGAGGCTTACTATCTGGAAACCCAGACAACATGACGTGTGATGTTATGAACACACACCTTGTGTTATTTTGTTTTGGAAGAAACAAATTTTCTTAAGTACACACCGTGTAGCGTATGTACATGATGTGTAGTCTTTAGCCGTGTGGCTGACTATGTGAGCAGAGACACAGGGTTGATAAACATTTGGTAAATCATGCCGTGTCTAGATTGTACAAGCCGTGTTGTAAAGAACTATGTATCCCACCATGTGACCAATAACACGGGTGGATGAAACTTAGGTTATACACGTTGTGTCCTATTTATGCACTCCGTGTAGAGTCGACCATGTATCTGACCGTGTGAATAATGAAACGAGTGGTTAAGACTTAATTAGTACACATCGTGTCTCGAGTGAACACACTATGTAGTGTTACCCAAGAGAGAACCATGTAGTTCTAGCTGTGTATAAGAACTTGGAAAGGAGGGAAAATTCAAGTAAACATTGTGTATCAGGAGGAACACGTTGTGTGTAAGGGGTGTTATATTACCATGATTGGAAGTGGTATATGCCATGTTAAAATCTTAAGGTAACATGTCGTGTAGAGTTAATACATACCGTGTAACCTTGTTTTGAGAAACTTGAATTCTTTCTTCTCCTGTTCCTTTCTTTCACTTATATGTTTCTATCCTTGATAATCATGAACTGAGGTGTGTGCTTGACCTTGCAGATTCATGCCACCAAGACGTCCTTTGGTTGTACGCTAGGTATAGGGCAATGATCAGACACTAGAAATGGTAGATCAGGGACTACCAAAAGATCCTCCTGTTGTTCCTGTTTTGTCACCAGCTATTATACCTGACACAGGTGCTGATGCACAGTTCTGTGAAGGCTTTATGAGTATGATGCAGACTTTTCAGGGAGCACTGCATCCTTCCCCGACTATGGAAGAGTTGACGAGGGTGTTCCAATAGTAGTATCCTCTCACTTTTTTAGGGGATGTAGGATCACAGGCTGCAAAGTCATGGTTGGAGGCCATTATATCTATCTTTTAGCATCTAGAGACGACTTCAGAGATAAAGGTGAATCTTTCTATGTACACACTACGTAATTCCTCCAAGAGATGGTGGGATGTTATCTCACATGCAGGAAGTCATCGAGATATGTCTTGGGAAGAGTTTCAGAGGAACTTCTATGATTAATTCTACCCCGAGACGTTGAGGGATGATCGATCCCGAGAGTTCATGCATTTGGAGTAGGGTGCTCTTTCAGTGATGGACTAATATTTCATTTTATAGAGATTTAGCGCTTCACACCCATTCTGTGAGGTGATGAGTTATCTTTGGCTACGTGATTTGAGGATGGTATCAGCTACGACATCTGATCGAAGGTGAATGTTTTTAGGCTGACTTCGATGGATGCTATAGTAAATTAGGTGTTGATTACTGAGCATAATCTGAGGGAGTTTGGAGTTGTGAGCCAGGGCGGTTTAGCATCCAGGGCTGGTACTCCTTCGATAGATAGCAGGAAGCACCATAGGGAGCATTCACATGATGTTTCTTCAGGTTTCCAGGTTGTATGCTACCAGTGCAGGAAGAGTGGGCATATGAGACCTCATTTCCTGAAGGACCCAGTCAAGTTCCGATCTTGCAGAAATATGGGGCATCTTCAGTGTTTTTTCTGGTTTTCTCACTAGAAGCTAGTGAAAGAGAATCGGTTATGACTCCACATTCAGAAGTAGGACCACCATTTTTTTATCAGTCAAGGTAATGGAGTTCATCAATCCATTTAGGCCAAGGAGGTGGTCGAGGCCATGGTAGTCAGGCTATAGGTTTTCAGTGACAATAGGGTGGATCAACTCAGGGTAGTCAGGTAGGGTCGCAGGGCCACAGTACAGGTCATACTTTTTTAGTAGAGAAGACCCAACGGAAGTAGGATCCTGGACCCTCTACAGTTAGAGGTATGATTCTAGTTGCCTCAGTTTTAGCTTCTTCTCTTTTTGATACAATGGATTCCCATAGTTTTATATCTATTACTATTGTGGAGAGCCTTAGTCTATGTATCTTTACTTCTGAGGATGTTATGACCCTAGACACTCCATTGGGGATTAGTATGACTAGTGTAAATTAGTGCAAGGAGTGCCCTCTTCAGGTTAGTGGGTGTCACTTTTTTTGTGACCTATATGTTTTAGAGATGACAGGCTTTGATTTCATTCTCAAAATGGACTAGTTGGTCTCCTTTTAGGCCTTTTTTGATTTCTATCACTGTAGGATGAGTTTCACATCACTATAGGGCAGGTATTTTCTACACAAGGTCGAATGGGATGTCCAGGCGAGCAGAGCTGGACCCGAGCATCATGGGTTGGGAGGAATTACAGCCTAGATTTCTAGTTTATATCTAGATGACTAGGGGAATTCACAGATGAACTTTCCTCCAGTGGTGGATGGTTTCAGGTATGTCTTTCTAGACGAATTTTTAGGTTTACCTCTAGAGAGAGAGGTAGATTTCTCTATTGAGATTGTTCCAGGAGTGGCACTAGTGTCCATTCCTCCTTATAGGATGGCTACACCAGAGTTACAGGAGCTCAAGAAGTAGTTAGAGGAGTTACAAACAAAGGGTTTCATCTGACCTAATACTTATCTTTAGGGTTTGCCTATCTTTTTTTCAAAGAATGTGGACAATACCCTTAGAATTTTTGTGGATTATTAAAATCTAAACCAATTTACGTTCAAGAACCGATATCCCTTGATAAGGATTGATGATCTCTTTGATCAGATTTGAGGATCCCAAGTGTTATTGAATATTGAATTGAGATCCAGTTATCATCAGTTGTGCATTAGACCATTAGATATACCTATTACATACTTTCAGAGAAGGTATGGTCTATACGAGTATTTGGTTATTCCATTCGGTCTCACGAACACACCAATAGTTTTTATGGAACTAATGAACTGAGTGTTCCATCCTTACTTGGATTATTTTGTGGTTGTTTTCATGGATGATATCTTTGTGTACTCTCACACTCAACATGACCATGCCATCTATTTTGAGATCGTATTGAGTACACCGAGAGAGCACCAGTTATATGCTAAGCTCTAAAAATGACACTTTTGGATGGACCATATTCACTTCTTGGGTCATGTTATCTTAGAGACAAGAGTATCAGTAGACCCAGATAAAGTGAGAGTAGTTTTTTTCTGGGAGCATCCGAAGAATGTCTTTGAGTTATAGAGTTTTCTGGGGCTGGCTGGTTACTACAGGTGCTTTATTTAAGACTTTTCACGCTTAGCAGCACCACTGACAGACCTGACTAGGAAGGGTGCAAAGTACTTATGGACAGATTCCTACGATTTAGCCTTTTAAGAGATGAAAGGGAGATTGAATTAAACACTAATACTGATTTTTCTAGAGTTGGGAAAGAGTTACACTGTCTACTATGATGCATCAGGTATCGGGATGGGTGCAGTGCTTATGAAAGAGGAAGGATTCGTTGCGTACAGGTCTCGATAGTTAAGGCCACATGAGAGGAATTACCCGATGCATGATCTTGTGTTGGCTATAGTTGTGCATAATTTACGTTGTTGGAGACATTATATTTTAGGAGATCATTTTTTGGTATTTACTGACCATAAAATCCTCAAGTATATCTTTAATTAGCGTAACCTAAATTTGAGACAACGAAGGTGGGTTGAGTACCTTCAGTATTTTGACTTTGAGCTTGCCTACATTCCTGGGAAAGGCGATGTAGTGGCTAATACATTGAGTAGGAAGACTTAGATACAGGCAGTTCAAGAGGCCAGTAGTGAGTGGAAGCTTATGGCTCTCTTCTCTGAGATGAATTTGGAGGTGCATGATAGACAAGGGAAGACATTTCTTTCTTCTATAGCTGTTACCTATACTCTTCTTGACTGGGTGAGAATAAAGTGGCTATCATATTCCGAAGGCATAGTCCTATGAGAGAGTGTATCAGGTGAGGACCCTACTCTTGGGTAGACCATAGGTGAGGATGAGGTCTTTAATTTTAATGGACACGTATGGGTGTTAGCAGACATACGTGAGGAGTTGATGTGAGATTTTCATGCCTCAGCATGGGCAGTTCATCCTGGTGTCACCAAGATGTATCGAGATATACACTATCAATATTGGTGGCCAGGAATGAAGAGGGATGTTTCTGGTTTTGTTATAAAATGTTCCACCTATCAGCAGGTGAACGCAGAGCATTAGTGACCAGTAGGGCTATTACAGTAGTTACTCATTCCCGAGTGGAAGTGGATTGATGTTGCGATGGATTTTTGTAACAGGTTTATCGAGGTTGCCTCGATAGAATGTTGTAGTTTGGGTTATTATCAAAAGTCTCATGAAGGTTTCACATTTCTTAATGATTAAGGAAACCTTTAGTGTTTATGAGATTGGAAGGTTGTATATCTGAGAGATTGTACGTTTTCATGAGGTTCTGCACTCTATCGTTTAGACATGGACACCCGGTTTACTTCTTGTGTCTAGAAGGGACTATAGAGGGATTTGGGTACATAGTTACTTCTGAGTACATCTTACCATCCCTATAAATATGGTCAGTCCGAGCACATGATTCAGGTTTTGGAGGACATATTTCAAGCATGCGTCCTGGATTTCAGGGTCTCTTTGGAGAGACACATAACCCTAGTGGAGTTTTCCTACAATAATAGTTTTCAAGCAACGATTTAGATGACACCTTATAAGGCTTTGTATGGTAGGTCATGTCGATCACCCCTATGCTAGTTGGAGGAAGAAGAGGTAGCTATTCTAGGATCTCTTCTTGTCCAAGAGACCACTGAGTAGGTGGAATTGATTCAGAAGAGGATGAATACTGCATAATATCACCAGAAATATTATGTTGATTGATAGAGATGATCTATGGAGTTCGAGGTCAGAGATAAGGTTTTCTTACATGTCACACCGAGGTTGGGACACAAGAGGATTAAGAGATAGGATAATATTTCACTGAGATACGTCAGGATATTTTAGGTTTTAGAGAGAGTCGGGCTGGTTTCCTATCGGTTGTAGTTACCTTAGAGGTACAAGGATATATATGAAGTCCTTCATGTTTCTCAGCTATGAAGATACTTTTCAGACCCATCTCATGTTTTTCAACCTGAGGAGGGTGAGTTGGAGGTGGATGCATCCTTCAAGGAGAACCCTATTTGGATTGTGGATCATAGCACAAAGGTTCTTTGTGAATAGTCTGTTCCTCTGGTACGGGTGCTATGGCAGCATGGGTGAGTACAAAATGAGACTTGGGAGAGGGAGGCCGACGTATGATCACAGTGTCCAGAGTTGTTTGAAGTTTATTCTTCACCACCCTTGGAAGGGAAATTCGGGGATGAATTGCTTTAAGGGGGAAGTTTGTAAGAACTCAGATATTCATTTCAGGTATGAATCTTGATTTCAGGTGTTTTTGAGGAAAAAGGAAGAAATGAGAAATTTTCTAAGTAAATGTCATGTACTTTTGAGTACACACTGTGTACCCAGTTGCTGCGTATGGCCATGTACTGGTCGTGTAACGGCCAAGTACATGGCCATGTAGGTGACCAGGAAGACCACCTAAAGTGGGGGCTGGTTAAGGATAGTACATAGTGTGTATATTAAATGAACACACCATGTAATTTTCTTTTTATTTTATAAATTAGTGCAGGGTCGCATCTCATCTTCAAAAACACCTTCTTCTCCCCTCAGTGTGTATAGGAGAGTGAAAAAATGTCGAAGAACTCTGAACCCCTCCTGATTCTTCATCCTACCTTCGATTGAGATGCTTTTAGGTGCATTGGATTCCCACTGGTGAGTTCTCTCTTTCTATATATCCTTTATTCTTAATTCCTCCTCTCTCGCGAGTTATTCAAGGATGATCATTTTTACCCTTTTTGTAGATCTATGTCATTCTAGGCCGATTCAAGTGACGACGTTCAAGAGTGTTGAACATATGACATCAAGGTAGGTGGCTTGCACCTTTCATTGATTATATTTGGATTATATGTTCTTAAAGTTCTGAATACCCATATTTGGGGTATTGTGTATTTTGGAATTTAAACCTGTTTAATACCTGATATGGTTTGTTTGATTGAGAAAGGGTTATTGCTTATGTGTAAGGTTAGATACCTTTTTATGGGACACCACATGGGTGCATTCCCTTGATTGATTTTTTATGTCCATTTGGTCTAGAATTCCTATTAGGTTTGCCTTGTTTTCCATGCCTTGTGTTGTTAGGATGGAGCTAATGATTATATAAGATGCATGTGATTATCATTGTGAAAGTTTGACCAAGGGTAATTTGACTATGAGAGCTTCCCAAGGTAGGTTCAATTATGTATGAATTGTTGTTATGTTGACCAGAGTTATTGACTGTGAGAGATTCCAGGTGTTCATAGACTAGAGGGCTTAGAGAATGAGAGCTACCTAGAGGGTCGTTATTAAATGAAAGTTGGACCCTAGGTCATTGATTGTGAGAGATTCCAGGTGTTAATTATAGTTTATTGTTTCTATGAAGACCAAGAGGGTATTGACCGTGAGAGATACCCGAAGGTCATTTATAAGTTATTGATGCCATGTTGACCCAGTGGTATTGACCATGAGAGTTGCCCAGGTGGTCATTTGTAAATGATTAGAGCTATGTTAAACCAAGGGGTTAGACCATGAGATCTTTCCCAGAGGGTTATTCACGAATGATTGAATGATGGTGACGAGTCTACCAAGACAAAGCACAAGGTTGGACTCATTCTTACATGATTGTTTAGATGGTCTTCTGAGATGTATGTTGTTACTATTACATGGAGGGATATAGAGCTTAGGCTAAATCCTGGGATTCAATATTCAACGGTTTGAATAATTAATAAATGAGAATGAATTTAATTGAAAACTATAGGATTGTTTTCTTTTGAGTAATTCCTAGTTTATTTATTCATTTCAACATATTTCCTGCTCTATATATTCACTGACTGTTAGGCATAAATTTTTTGGTGTTTGCGTATTGGGATTTGTCTCACAACCTATCTGGGTCATGCTTTTGGACCCAAACAGATTATATGGTTGCAAGTATAGATAATGGAAAGCACCCTTCTTCACCAGGTACTTGATTATTGTTGGATCTGGAGAGCGTGGGACCAAGCTAAGGCTTGTGATGTTGTTGGAGTTTCCTAATTTTCTGTAATTTGGTTTTAGTATTTTATTCCAGAATTATGACTTGTTTGGATTATTTCCTAGATACATGTGACATGAATCATTATATATATGATCCATTTGTAATATTGCTATCAGTCTTCCGATGTTTACTTTTTTGTATGGTGTTACTGCTTTTGCTATTGGTTACTATTTTTTATTCCACGATGCATACTCTGCCAATGAGGGGATAATTTCCCCATTATCAGACATTGGCCCTCACTGCTAGTCGGTAGTCTCTGGTGTTTGGGTAAATGTGCTTGAAGTCATGTGACCAACTGAATACGGGGAACCTTTAGGTGGCACCCAGAATTGGGATGTTACAATCTTCACAAAATGAAATATTACTTAGTGTGATATCACTCAACAACCCTTGCTTGTTGAGTTCTTCTAGGCCCTTAGAGATAACATTACCCAATCTCCTATGCCAAAGCACAATATTATCAGTGTTGGTGGCATAAATACTACCCAAATTACTTGAATGACTCTTTCCATTCAAGACATATAGACCATTAATGATACAACCCTTTATTATGGTTCTAGAGCCTTTGGAGATTTTTAGATGACCTATTTTAGACCTAAAAATAAACCCATTTTAGTCTCGGATCCCTAAGGAAATTAGGTTTCTATGAAGTTTGGGAAACCAAATAACATCACGAAAACTGAGGATGGAATGGTCATCTAGTTATAGTAAAAGACAACCTCTTCCCTCTACCTTACACCTCTTATTATTTCTTAAGAGGACATGTCCTTCTACTCTTTATACCAATTCTAGGAACGATTCTCTAAAAGGACACATGTGAAAAGAATATCCTGAGTCAAAGACCCACTCATGATTGAGTGCATGGATGGACACATTTAACACTTCAACTGTGTCATAACCAGAGTCACCTAGAAGGGATTAGTCAATGAACTATTTTGATTCAAGCTCTTGCTTATGTTTCCTATATTTGGGTTTAGTATGTCCAGGTTTTCCACAATGGAAACAAACAATTTTTCTTTCCCTAGAATTATAACTAGGTTTGGGTTCTTTAATTTTCTTGATTTTATCTTTCCTAAATTGTTTCTTCATACCTTTAGATTGAGGTCTTCCCCTAGTGAACAAGCTCTTTGCCTCAACTTTAATTCTAGGTTTGGAAAGAAATTCTTTGGAGAGAAGGGAGAATTTAACCTCTTCAAGGGTTAATGAGTCACGACCATACATTACAATTTCAAATAAGGTGTTGTTGGTTTTATCTAGTGAAATTAAAAAGATAATTTCTTGATCTTCATCATCAACAGTTACATTAATGTTAGATAAATCTAACATTACTTTGTGAAATTCATCTAAATGGGCCTTAATAGAACTATAGGGCTTCATCTTAAAGGTGAAAATTTGGTGTTTTTTATAAATCCTACTAACAAAATAAGTTGTAATGTATAATTTATCTAATTTAAGTTGTATAACAGTACTGGTAGACTCATAATCAACCTCCCTAATAGCTTTATCTCCTAAAGAAAGCAGTAAGTAACAACGTGCTTTAACTAAAACATCAGGGGATACATTTTGAAGTTCATTGATGGTATGTCCAGTTTCATTTATAGTGAAAATATGTTTCTTAGGCCCATAGAGGGAATCAATTAAGCCCTACTGAACCATATGGGCTCTTATCTTAATTCTCCAAAGGTTAAAGTCATTATCACCATTGAGTTTCTTGATTTCAAATATAGTTGTTGACATGTTTACTTAAAGAGTAGATGCTGAGTTCTTACAGACAATGTTAAGTGTAATCTCCCAACAATCGAACAATATTTATGATAAATGATGTTTATTTGTCACGAACCAACCTGGGCCAACCCTGAACTGGTCACCCGATCCGGTTTGCGACATGGACCGAAGGGTGTTCCCGATCCCCACGGGCTAGAAACCAGTGTCGGGCATCAAATTTTAATCGTTGGGAATGATTTGGCCCATGAACAAAAACAAAAAAAAAAAGAAAATAGATAAATATAAATATTCGATAAACATAATGCTAGTAGTGGAAAGAAAATAAAACCGAACATACCTCCACGTGACCATTTAGGTCACCTCCCGACCAAAGGCCGACCTTGCTCCAATAACGAGAAACTCAGTCAAGAAAACCTGAGGAAGGAAACCTACAACTGAAATGATAAAGACAGGCATGAGCATTAAATATTCTCAGTAGGGTTGCCAAGATAAACCACATAATCCAACGTCTCCTTTCCTGAAACAATCCATTAATGATAGTTTGAAATACAATTATAAAATTAGGGTTTTCACATTTGAAAATAAGCAACACGTTTTTCCCATTTAAAAACCCAACACACGCTACATACCACTTTCCAAAATCATTTTTCATTTTATAAATAAAATCCAAAACAGAATATTCCAATGCTATGCTAGATTAAAATGAGTAAGAGTGAATGCTGAAAATAAACTAATGCATGGAAAGTAAACAAGACTAGTGCACGAAAAGTAAACAAGCAATGAAAAATAATCCAGTAACCATGGGTGATCCTAAACATCCCTGGAAGACCCCTGGACGTACTCGGTTTCGAAACCACTTGCAGGCATATGGTGAAGCTCCTAAGTCTATAACCAAATGGCCGCCCTAACTTACCAATCCAGTGGCAAAGCCCGCCTGGCCTAACAACAAATCCAGGGGGTACCAACCTATCTAATCGAGGTTGGTCAGCAACTATCACTCTATCTCTAAAAGACACCCATGAACCCATGGTGGTTACAATAATACTATGTAAGTAAAAAAGACCTCGCACGCATGACTCATCTCACTGCACTTGCCTACCCCAAACACAGACGCTTCCTATGTGTTCACCCATAAAGGGTTACCTTAGAAAGGATCACCCCCAAATACACATTCAATCATTCCACGTTAACAAAGTTCCAATTGGGTCGTCGCACCATTTAACATTTAAACCATTTCATCAAATTTTCAAAGTTTCCAATCGGGCCTTTTGATATTTTTTTTCAAAACCATACTTTTATAAACAACCAGACATGCATATCACTTTAGTTCCAAACATTTTTTTTTCAACAGCCAAAAAGGCATCGCATCGAGCACATAGCATGAAAAACCATTTGAAAGCACCTATCATAATTTTTCTTGCATGAAAATTACACTCATAAAAATAAAAATATAGTTATAAAGATCATAAACCATATGCAAGAGCCAACCGGGCAATTCAACCAATGTTTGGTGTGAAAAACCCAACAAAAAACGCATGACATGTTAAAAACCCACTTTTAAAACCATACACACCCGAATCACTCTTGAAAGAGAAAAAAAACGCCAACACCATTTCCCAAAACAACAAACATCACTTTTACATAAA
This sequence comes from Viscum album, assembly GCA_963277665.1. Classification (NCBI taxonomy): domain Eukaryota; kingdom Viridiplantae; phylum Streptophyta; class Magnoliopsida; order Santalales; family Viscaceae; genus Viscum; species Viscum album. Next base: position 535,186,466 of record OY728166.1, read on the forward strand.
TATAGCCAAATGTGCGTTTACACCATGAATTTACCAAAGAGGGTCCAAACACCTTTTTTAAACCAAGATAAAACACACAATGCATATGAAAGTGCCAAACATGCCCTTGAGTTTCAAACACACACACACCCTAAGAATTTAACAATTTAAAAAAAGTCCCTTAACCCTTCCAAACACAAACTAAATCATTTCCATAAAAATCCATCAAAGATTTAAAGCAGCGATGCCTTTATAAAACAAGCCAAAAAATTTATCAACAACTATATAAACAACCCAACCAGTTTATAAACAGTTCTATCATAATATAACTAGTTTAAAAACAAAATTTATAAACAAACCAAACAAATTACAAAAACCAGAAAACACAATAACAACTATTTTTAACAAAGCTAACTAACTTGAAAACATTAAAGCATATTGACCAATTAATTTTAAAAGGAACAAATCAAGTAGAAGAATTAATTAAAAACATGAAATCATTATATGGACTTATTCAAAAAGAAAAAAAACGGATTCGCCTACCTCAAAGGGGAACCAGATCATGCCGAACAATTGGAACCTGATGAAAAAGGCAGAAACCACTCGTAATCGTCCCACACTCACACACACATACCTGCATATATATACATATGTCTTAACCCAATGCACGTATTCCCCATTCCATGAGGGAATAAATACCTGAAGGGGATATATATATATTATATACATACATACCTTAATATATGTGTGCACACACCTTCAAAGTTGTCCATAACTCACTATAACAAGTACAAATACCATAAAAACTCAGAGACAAGTATCAACACACCCAATTAAATTATTAAGAAACCATAAACGCTTTACCACCCTTAAATAAAGGCACGATGCCAAAAAGAGGGTTTAGAATCTTACCTGAAACATTGGGGACATAGTGAAACAAGCCCATCCGACTTTCCCTTGGATGTGAATTCCAAAACATGGGCTAATGGGTCCCAATATATTGATCGCATACTCTAGAAACGGTGCAAAAATCATGAAACACAAACTGAAACATAAAAGTTTGATTAAATTGAAGAAAACACAAAAATTGCAATAAAAATATACTGGAGGAGAGGAGTATATGCTAGGAGGGGCGGTGCAGGGGGGTCCGGGCTGCCAGAAACAAGGCACGAAAGGGGTTAAGGCTACCAGAAACAAGGCGTGCAAGGGGTTCGGGATGCTAGAAGCAAGGCACGCAAGGGGTTTGGGTTTTCTGCTGCTAGTCACCAGAGCAAAGGGGTGTGACGAGGAGGTTGGGGCAAGTGTGGATGGGCTGGAGAGGCAGGGTGAGGCCGGCCAGGACCAGGCATGCAGTTCTGGAGCGCTGGAGGTGGCTGGACGCAGGAGGAGGCCGTTGGGGAGCCTGGTGCACCGACAAGGAAATTGAGGGGGGGGGGGGAGTGCGGACCTGCGAGGCGTGAGGTTGGGGCATTGTTGGTGGGTTCGGAGGCATGGTGGATGGAGTGGGAGAGGGCCGACGCAGGACCGAGGTTGGGTGCAGGCGGGAGGGCGAGGGACGAGGGTGGCAAAGCACGACAAGGCTGGGGGTTGGGTGCAGTGCAGAGTGAGGCTGGTGGGGTGCCGCTGGGAGGAGGAGGCGGCCAGACGGGGGAGGCAACATGGAGGAGAGGACCGAGTGGGGGAGGGGCATGGTGTGCGCATACAGGGAAGGGGGAGGAGGGGGGGGGGGACAGGTAGATTAGGGTTTAGATTTTTTTTTTCATTTTAATAAAATAACAATAGTTATAGTAATAAAACTAATAACAATAATAATAATATAAAGAATAATAATAATTATAATAATAACAACAACAACATAATATTATTATTATTATTAAAAACCACTATTTTTAAAACATCATCTAATTAATTATCAAATTCTGGAAACCGGGTACCCGCGCGCTCATCGCACGACTTAAAAAAATGCGCATGAAAATTGCGCGCCTCAACGCAGTCCACTTGGGCACCTGCACAAGAACCTGGGGTGAACGAAACGTCACTTCTAAACACGCGGTGCCTATGCATGGGTCTGAAACCCACCAAAAAAATCACACGTCAGAAATTTTTAAACCGGGTCCTAGCCCGATCCTTAACGTGAGAATGCAGAGCCCATAAATAATAAAATAAAAATAAATTATAAAGTAGGGGTGTGGCATTATTCAAGGGGATTTTAAATACAAATATATTATATATGGGACAATAGATTTAAAAAATTGTAGTCGAAAGACAATGATTTAAGAATAGATCACTATGCCAAATTAAACAAAAAAATATTGAAACAAGGAAACATGCTCAACAATAAAGAAGAAACAACAATGCTCTGATACCACTTTGTGAGGGGTAAAGGTGAACTAAACAGAAGCAGAACACCAAAACCCTAATAGGACCGAATTGGGTTTTTTGTTTCAGAAGTTGAAAATTACAGAACCATTCAAACAAGATGAAATAAATAAAAGAAAGAACAATAAAACAAGTATTTATGCGCTTCAGTATCACGAGGACCTAGGTTCATGATAAGAACACCACCCACACATAGAATTTATTAATTATCAAAATGTAAATAGGATTAAAACATACATAAGTGAAGAAAATAATAGGAGAAGAGAACATAACTACTAATGTGAAACAAGAATCAGTAAATCTTAACAAAATTATAGTGCCAGATGCATAAAGGCCCAACTGTCCTGATCTCTTCATGTCTTTGCAGAGTTCTGTACCAATTCATTGTGTTCTCTAAGAATCCAGGTGATCACAATGGTACTTACTAATTTGGATCATGTTCTTCTTGGGTGCTCAACCTCACATCATCAAGGACACTGTCATCAATGCTCCATTGGAAGCAGCACACCAATGGTGTACCATGGATATCAACTGACTTGGAGGATTACCACTAAGAATCACTTTGTTAGGGTTTGATGACCAGAGTTGGGAGTAAGAGGGTGCTAGAGTAGTGAGAGAGAACCAAAGTGAATCCCCCTGAATCGAACAAGCAAAGGGGGTGATCAATTCTCCCTAACACACCTGAAAATCGCAACTGCACACCCAACTAGAGAGAAACATGAAGCACAACCGAATAGAACACCGACGAGATATCACATAAGCCTAAACAATGGATGACTCACATGCAATGGGAAATGCAAATAATCAATGTCCAAGAATAAGGGACCTACAGATATCCATAGTGGAAAAGTGAATGGGACACAAACAAATGCTCAAACATACCTAGTGAACAAACTAGATCAACAGCCCCACATGACATGATCAAAACCCATCACAATTATTGAGCACATAAAATAAAACCACAAATTTTTCATACATGATACAAATATTAAATACTAATGGTATAATAAAATTGAACATGGAAAATATCAATATGGAAATAAATAAATTAAATGACATAATTCATCAATCTCCACCATTTTCAATTGAATTTGGTGATTTTCTTTCACTTATGATTATATAATTGGAACCAAATTCAACCTATTTAAAAAAATTGAATTTAGAAAACAACATAACTTTAGTAAAACTATCATCTAGGTTATCATTAGTGTGTATCTTTTTGACACACACGGTTCCAGATTCTACAACATCTCTAATAAAGTGTAGTCTAATATCTATGCATTTTGATTTACCATGACATACTAAATTTCTGGACAAATGAAGGGCATATTGACTATCAAAATAAAAATTTATAAAAATTTTTAAAGGTTAAGTTTAGAGGAAAACCCTTTAATCCATAAAGCATCTTTGACTGCTTCAGTCAAAGCAATGTATTCTGATTCCGTGGTTGAAAGAGTAACCACGAACTGCATATTAAATTTCTAGGAAATGGGACCACCACAAGCAGTAAATACATAACTAGCTAAGGATTTTATAGTGTTAATATTACTTACATAGTCACCATCCACATATACAACCTTAATTTTAGAAGTATTCATATTTTTTTCCAAAACACAATGAAATATTAGAAATACAAGAAAAGTATCTAAGAATCCATTTAATGGCATGCAAATTTGGATTCCTAGGTGTGGCCATAAATATGCTAAGGGTGCATATTTCATAGGCTATTTCATGACATGTAAAGATCATACTATACATGATACTGACCACTATATTATCATAGGGTATTTGAGACATAAATTGTACATCATCAGTAGCTGTGGGAGCCTTTGTTAAAGAATGTTTAAAGTGTTTTGCAAAAGGTATATTAATAGGTTTAAGAGATTCAAACATATATATCTTGAGAATATTTAAAACATAATCATGATGGGACAAATAAAGCAATTTATTAGGCATGTATCTAATAATTTCAACACCTAGAATTTGTTTAGATGCACCCAAGTCTTTCATTTCAAACATGCCTTTTAATTGCAATTTGATAACAATAATGAGAATCATATTTTTACAAATAATAATAATTTCATCAACATAAAGTAGTAAATAGATCACACAGTTTTAGTTGATTTGAAATAGACACATGCATTATATTAACTCCTAATAAATTGGTTATCTAACATAAAGGAATCAAAATTCTTATACCATTTTCTTGAGGATTGTTTTAAACCATACAATTATTTATTCAAGATCAATAATTTATTTAATTTTAATTTACAAGAATAACCATTAGGAGGTTTCATATAAAGTTTTTATTTAAATAACCATTAAAAAAGGTAGTTTTAACATCAAATTTTTCAATGTGCAGGTCACTATTGGAAGCAAAAGCAAGTAAAATCCTAAAAGAAAAATGCTTAAAAACATGGGAAAAGATTTCAGAATAATCAGTGCCTTCTCATTGAAGGAACCCCTTAGAAAAAAATATTTCTTTTTTATTTTATTTTATTTCCCTCACTATTATCTTCTTTTCTTTCTTAAATCCACTTGGAACCAATTACTTTAGTATTGTATGGTTTATTAACAATAGAAAAAGTGTAATTATTTCTCAAAGAGTTCATTTCTTTATCCATGTAAAAGACCCAATACTTTAAGTATTTTTTGTTTAGGGATTACCTATAGGTTTAAAGATCATCATCTATTATATCCTGGGTCACATGAAAAGAATAATAATCTCTGTCATACTAGATGATCTGAGAAGGAGTTGTATGCACTCTCTTTTCTCTATATCAGGTTAATTGATAATCTCTATTGGTGACAGAAGGTTCATATTAAGAATTTGAACCAGAATTGAAGGTGGAATCAACCTGTATAGTAGGATGTGGATCCAGTGGCGTGGGATGGACAACAACCTCAAACTGGGTTAGAGGCTCATTTTCATCAGCTTGTTCAAGGGATGGATCATTGCTTCCAGATGTGGAAGACTTGGTTTTGGGAGAAAAGGACTCATGGAACACTGCATCCCTACTTACAATGCATTTTTTGTAACTTGGTTTACCTACCCAAAGTTTGTAACATTTAACACCCTCAGGATACCCTGCAAATATTCATTTAAGAGCCCTTGGTTCTATTTTATTAGTTTTAATGTGATCATAAGCTGTACAACTGAAGACCCTTAAGTAGATTTAAGAGGGTGTCTTACCATTCCATAATTCTTAAGGCGTTTTAAAATGATTATCCTAAGAACGAAACCTATTAATTAAGTAGATATTAGTGCTAACAGCCACTTCCCAAAAAGATTTAGGGAGACCCAAGCATGCAAGAATTCTCCATACTCTCTCTAAAATAGTCCTATTCATTCTCTCCACAAGGCCATTTTGTTGGGGGATTTCCTTAATATTTTTATGTCTTTTAATATCTTAAGATTCAAAAAAATTAATGGATTTAGTGGATAGGTATTACAAACCATTATCTATTATTATGGTTTTAATTTTTCTCCCAATTTGGTTTTCAACCAAAGTTTTCTAGGTTTTAAAAGTTTGGAAAACATAAGATTTATTTTTTAGAATGTAAATCCAGACTATTATGGAGAATTCATATATAAAAATGACAAAATAGAAACCTACACCATGAGAGGTAGTCCTAGATGATACTCATAGATTATAATGGATGTATTATAAGGGTCTAGAAGCTTTAATGGGAGACCTATTAAAGGTAACTCTATTAGCCTTTCCCATCAAACAATCTTCAAAAAATGGAAGATTAGTTAGTGTGATGTCACTAAACAACCCTTTCTTGTTGATTTATTATAGGACCTTGGAGCAACCACACCCCAATCTCATATTCCAAAGCATAGTATTATCAGTTTTGGTGGCATAGACACTACCCAACTACCTTGAATGGGTATTTCCATTCAATACATACATCCCATTAATGAGACACCCCTTTATTATAGTTACAAAGCCTTTAAATATTTTTAGATAGCATATTTTAGACCTAAAAGTAAACCCATTTTGGTCAAGTATCCCTAAGAAAATTAGGTTTCTATGAAGGTTGGGAACCCACCTAACATTAAGAAAAGTGACGATGGAATGGTCATCTAGTTCTAGTAAAACAAAACCTCTTCCCTTTACCTTACACCTATTATTTTTTTCAAGAGGACACCACTTTATAATCTTTCTACCAATTATTGGAACAAATCTCTAAAAGGACACATGTGAAAAGAAAAACCTCAGTCAATGACCCACTCATAATTGAGTGCATGGATAGACACATTTAACACTTCAGCCGTGTCATAACTAGAGTCAACTAGAAGGGACTGGTTAGTAGGATAATTTGATTCATTCTCTTGCTTAAGTTTCCTACTTTCAAGCTTAGTATTCCCATGTTTTCCATAATGGAAAAAAATAATTTTTATTTCCCTAGAATTAGAAATAGGTTTGGGTTATTTAATTTTCTTGATTTTATCTTTACTAAACTGTTTATTTTTACTTTTAGATTGAGTTTTTACCCTAGTGAACAAGCTCTTGGCCCCACCTTAAATTCTATGATTTGAAATAAATTATTTGGAGAGAAGGGTAGATTTAACCTCTTCAAGAGTTAATGAGTTGTGAAAATACATCATGGTTTCAACTAAGGTACTGTAGGTATTATCTAGAGAAATTGAAAAGATCATTGTTTGATCTTTATCATCAATAGTTACATTAATATCGGCTAAATCCAACATCACTTTGTCAAATTCATCTAAATGGGACTTAATAGAACTATCAAGTTTCATCTTAAAGGTAAAAATTTGGTGTTTTTTATAAATCATACCAACTAAAGAAATTTTCCTGAATAATTTTTCTAATTTAATCCATATACCAGCAATAGTAGACTCATAAAAAACCACCCTAAGAACTTTATCTCCTAAAGAAAGCAGTAACGAGCTATGCACTTTAACTAAAATATCAGGGGCTACATATTCAAATTTAGTGATGGTTTGTCTAGTTTCATTTATAGTGAAAATAGTTTTCTTAGGCCCAATTAGGTCATAAATTAAGCCTTGTTGAAATAAAAGGTCTCTTATCTTAATTCTCCAAAGGTTAAAGTCATTATCACTAACAAATTTCTCAATTTTAAATATAGTTGTTGACATGTTTACCCAAAAAGTAGATGCTGAGTTCTTGTGGATAACGTTAAGTGTAAGCCCGCAACAACCAACCAATATCTAGGGTAAACGATGTTTATCTAAAATAATTCTAAATACAAAGATATTATAGATGGGAAATGGCATTTAAAAAATTGTAGTATAAAGATAGTTAAATTTTAAAATAGATCACTATGAAGAATTAAATAGAAACAATTATTGAAACAAGGAAACATGTTCAGCATCAAAGAAGAACCAGTAAGGCTCTGATACCACTTTTTAAGGGGTAAAGGTGAACTAAATATAAGTAGAAGACCAAAACCCTAATAGGACCGAACTGGGTTTTTCTTTCAGAAGTAGAAAATTTAAAAACCATTCAAACAAGATAAAAGAATCAAAAGAAATAATAGTAACACAAGTATTTATGTGATTCATTCTCATATGGACCTACATGCATGTAAAGAACACCACCCACACACACATTTTATTAATGCTAAAAATGGAAATAGGATTACAACATACATCAGAAAAGAAAACAACAAAATAATTGAACCTAAATGCTACAGTGAAATAATAATTAGTAAATATTAACAAAATTTTAGTGAAATATTTATAAAGTCCTGGTCATCCCGATCTGTTTATATCTTTATAAATTACTATACTGATTCTTTGTGATCGCTAAGAATTCAAGTTCTCACAATGGTAATTCTAGATCTAGATCATGTTTTGATTGAGTAATCAGCCTCATGTCATCAAAGTCAAAGGATGTTGTCATCAATTCTCCACTAGAAGCATCACACCAGTATTATACCATGAAGATCAACCAAAATGGAGGCTTACCACCAAGAATCACCCTATTAGGGTTTGATGACCAGATTCAAGAGAAAGAGGAAACCATAGCATTGAGAGAGAACTAAAGTGAATCCCCCCAAATTGAATGAGCATAGGGGGTGATCAATTCCCTCTAACAAGCCTATAAATCATAACTGTACACCCAACCAGAATGCCAGTGTGATATCACATAAGTTGAAATAGGTGGATGGATCCGGTGCAATGGGAAACAAAAATAATCAATGACTAGTAATAAGGGAGCTGTAGATAGCCACAATGGAAAAGAGAAGGGAACATGGCCCAATGCTCAAACAGAATGAGCAAACAACCCAGCTCAACAGGCCCACATAACATGATCAAAACCCAACACAAATATTTATATCATAAAATAAAACCAAAAATTTTGAATGAATGATACAAATATTAAATACTAATGGAGAAATAATATTGAATATGGAAAATATCAACATAAAAACAAATAAATTGAATAACATAATTCACATTGACCTTGAATTTGTTAGTATCAGGGTACATAAAAGAAGCCAGTGTGCTGAGAATTTTTAAAATTTTCTTCACTAGAGTGATGTAAATTCATTGTCTCTAATGATCTGAGTCCCAAAAAAGTTTTGAGGATCACATGTGAATTTAATTTAGCACAAAAATATAAACAAACATATAACTCATTAGGATTGATGAAATCTTTGACTAATGCTCATCACTAGTGATCGTTTCTTGAAGGATCTAAGGTCAAATCCCTCTAGATCTTCCAAACATGATTCAAGATTCCATGAGAGTACCTATTGTCGAATTCTGGGTGCTACCGCAGAGCTATAAAGAATAATTCGACGTATTGATGATCACTATAGTCTTGTTCATTTGATCTACGATGATGATCAAATATTCAGTGCTTAGAATGAGACTTTATCTCTCTAAGATAAGGAAAAGGAGGAGATATTATATCTAAAATTCGTGGGAATTGATATTACCATAGAAATTACATCCTTATTGTTTATATAGTGGGAATTAAACACTTGAAAAGGGTTCCTTAACCCTCGTATACATAACTCCCACTAAATAAGATGTAAATGGCACATTATGAACAACTAACTATATCATAATGTCATTTAGATTTTTTATCACTTGTAATATATAATAAATATATTATGTGATAGAAGTATGTCATTTAATTGACTCATAATTCCCGCAAATATTAAACTAACCTTGAATATTAAAATAATATTCATTCATATAATATTTTCCCATGTATTCACTTAATACCTTGTGAATAATTTTAATAAATAAATTTAAATATGAATATTCTATACTTGATTAATAATTTATTTATTTATTAATTGGCAATTGATTATTCTCAAAAATATCTCGGACCCCATGGTGAGGACTACCATATCCTATACTCATATTCTTCATAATTGGACAGACTCTTGAATACACTATTGTGTGTTACCCTCTATTCTGTTATCTTAATAGCAGGGAATACTATTCAAAGACCAGGAATATAGTCTAACAACCCATAAAGGCCCCTAAATAGATAAGGAAAAGTTATATAAATAACATATTTTATTACTAACACATGTCATGTAATATAATCTTTTTTTCCTTGTAATATCTCATAAAGCAGGATGCACACTTAGTTTCATCACCACTTCTTAATTTCTTATTATTTGACCTTACTGGATGGACTTTCTCTCTTCTAACATGAGCATGGATTTAGTAAAGGTACTGCCATCCTAATCAACTAGGCCCGAGATATCACATCCTATTAGAAGCGACAAATTATATCACAATTATTTAGTCAATTTCATACCAATAATGATGTACCCAACATAAGCTACCTCACCATGAAATCAATGCCACAATTTTCATCTTGCATCAAATTATGTGATCAAATAGTATACATTGATAATAATCTCAAGTCAGGATACCATTACATGTGTTCATTGATATGAACTACTAATGACACCTGAAACATGTGGTGTTCCTATTGAAGGGTTAGTCCTCATGTTCCTATCTACTCGAGATCACAAAGTGCGAACTTCATGAGAAAAAGTATCAATGATTTTGATCCCCCAACACCTAATAGTCAGACATCATCTACATTCGGTTAATATGATGTATCTATACCATAGGAAATATGTTTAAGATTAATGTTATAGTATCTTGAGGTTATAATTATAGCTTAGGAACTCTTATAACCCTTTGATATGACAAATAATCTATGGAAATTAACATATAAATAGAATACTTAGAAATATAAATACTATTATGCTAAGTTTAAATCATGCATAACTCACTATACACATGAAATGGTAATAAAAAAGTATTGTTAAAGTTGGGTCTAGGGAACCCACTATTACAACACTCCCAATTGCGCTAGATCCAAATTGATAACTATCCTTGTTAGCTCTCACATGATAAGATAATTCTTCTGCTGAGCTATAGATTTATTCAATGGGGTTTCCATGTCTTCGCTTCATGGATATATAGCTATCCATGAATTCACATCATTGAGTAAGACTCCTCAAGAGATGATATCCTTTTTACATTACTTTATTCCATCATAAAAAACATTACATCTTGGCTAGTACCAGCAGTAGGATGATCGTAATTAATATTATGATAAAACTTTACTTACTGGGTGAAATTCCAAGAACTGGAACAAATCATTGTGTATTATCCACTTCTTCTTTAGCCTTATCAGAATCTGAAATGAACTTGGTATTTTTTTGGCTTGTTCGGTCGATGGATTTATAGGAGGTTCACCCTTCTTCACCCTCGATCTTGGTTGTAGATGTACATTTTTTGCAGTTCATATCAAAGGATTAGGTTTATTCTTCACTAGAGGTTCTGTTTTTTGGAGTTAGGTTCATTTCAATGGTGATTTCATGATTTGATGATGGAGAGGTTGAAGCTTGAATCTCTGGATGTACATTGATGGTGGTCATCGTAGAAAAGTTAGGTGGTTCCGAGGCATGGAGGATGGAGTCCTTGATGATGTGATGTCTTTATTGATGTGTTTTGGTGTTGTTTGTTGCAACTTGTGGTAGTGGATGGGATGATGGAGACGAAGTGTAGACATATGAAGTTGAGTCGATGTAGTTTCATCGGTGGCATGATTTGCGATGATGATAGTTTGAATTTTAAAATAGGTGTGTTGATGGTCTTGGCATGATTATTTGGTTCTATTTCATCATTTTGATATTTGAATTCTGTAATGTGGTCCTTTAGAGGGTGTGACTTGATGGAGATGGGCTAGTTTGTAGGTTCTCACTTACCCTCAAAGTGACTTTTCAAAAAATAAAAATATATTATGGGCTCCTTGTAACTAGTATCCATTCCTCTCAATGTACCAAGTACATATCATGCGTAGTCCTTCAAGTACAATTGGATAGTTCTAATTACTTCCCATGCAATTCTATTAGATATAACTGATATTTTCCTACAGTAAAGTGTATGTCGTAAATATCATATTTAGTAAATATCATGTAATATTTGATTTATCCAACACATAATTACATGGAATTCTACTCACCACATTAATCTGCTCCTATGTCTCACACATGTCTTCTTAGAGAGATTTATGCCATGTGACATTGGTAACAATTCTCTCTCAAATTATTCTAACTTGTATTTTTTAATACCTTATCAGTATATATACTTTGACTTGGTCTAATAAAACCATTCGATTAACCACATTAGAAATCATTTATAGTGAACCTACTTTTTTACGAGATTATTACATAATTTTTAAGATAAACAACATAACAGAGATACAACTCCAAAATCAAAAGGTTTAGTGACTTGGGAAAATTAGACTCATACATAACTTGTACATAATAAAAACATAAAAATTTATTTAAATACTTCTTCTTTATCCAACTAAAATATCATGTTCTCCTTAGTACATGAAATCACCCAAGGATATACATCAAAGAAAGGGGTGAGCTAAAAGCCTGATAAGAGGATGAATAAGGGACATGGATCAATATAACATGGGTGAGAATAATAATAATAATCATCATATCATAAGCATAATATCATCATCAAAATCATTATGGAAACATTTGATGAAGGCATGGAATGTGGAAATGTATAAAAATGAAACATCATGTCATAGTGGTCAAATACCACACATGGTTGTGAACAAAGCTAGCATCATGTTCACACATAACATATGTGTATAAATCATAACATCATAAGTGTGAAAAAAGATAACATCATGTTAATTCATATTACACATAATGTATTGATATACATCACATTACCCAATGCATTGTAGGGATATATAATTTTGGGCCCACCCCTCACATCATAATATTTACATAATCATGCATGCCACACCGAATGTATAACAATCATAGTCATGAAATAACCCATATAATATAATTGGTTTCATAAGGATATCATAAATAATACATTCACGAATAAACTTTGGGGATACCAAAAATAAAAATGGAGATTATACTTTAGAATAAGATATAGTTTTCCTTTAGATCAGAAAAAACACACGTGGAGTTGAAGATTTGTTTTGGAAAGAAATTTCTTTTTGTAAAATCATTGTATTTGGATTAAAAATCAAGGTGAAAACATGTACATCCCTAAAAAAAAAGGTAAGAATAATGGATTTACATTTAAGTTACATTAAGGGAATATCAATACTAAAATTTATGTGAAATATGGAGAACCCAAATAAAGAAAGTTGGGTTTGAGAATCCCCTTACCTTAATTCCTACTTTATTTTGTCTCTTTTGTGCCTCCAGAATAATAAACATAGATTTATTAAAAAATTTGTTCATATGTGAATTATTTTATTTTTACCAATATTTATCAATTATATTCATTTTATTATATTTATTAATTTCCTTGGTTATAGGGTAGTCATTTTGATATCATGTTTTACTTAAATATTTACCGTTTTTATTTGATTTCATTATTTTGTTAATGAAATTTATAAATTAGTATAATTATTTCCAGAATATTATAATAAATATAATTAATTTTTTATATATTATATATAATTAATAATATCCATTCATGATTATGGTTATAATTGTTGACATGGAAATGTCTCCGTAGGTGTTTAATCGACCTTTAAAGGGACATTTTCAGGAGAGTGGGAAAGGGAAGTTTGAAATTTATATATATCATAAATATGATACTTATAGTAGGTTAAAATAATTAATATAATGTTAAATTATTTCTTAATTAATCTTATAAGGTTTGTTTGTGAAAGGTGTGGTGAAAAAAAAATAAAAAGGAGAAGAGTTGATCGAAACTTACTTAAACCTTAGTGTAGCTTATCTTATCCAATAATAAAACTACCTTGATGTTTGGAGTTGGATTACTAAAAAACGTCCCAAAGGATTATAAGGGTCTTTAGAGGAAGGATTTTGGTATATTTTAGGCTTTTTAAAGTGTGGTATGAGTGGTTTTCCAAGGCAAGGGAGTGAGGTTATTTATACTTAAGGAGAGGGGTATTTTTATAATAAAATATTAAATAAAATAATACTTTCATGGTAAAACTTTTAATAGTGATTTTTTGAAAATATAAATCATATTTAAATATAATATAATGGTTTTTAATACTTTAAACACATATATAATTCAAATTCATTAGTTTATTAAAAAGGAAAGCGGAAATAAAGAAAAATTGTTTATTTATGGGATCAATTTTGACTTTAGGTTTTAGAAAATGATTTTGAGGTTTGAAATTTAAGTTTATTTTTTTAATGAATCATTTATAAAATTAATCATATAATGGGAGAACCTCAATTTCTAGAAAGAATTATGTCATTATTGAAGGAACTCAGGGTGCACCGAAAGTGTAAAAAACACATAATTTAAAAATTTTGGGTTTGGATTCTTCTTAAAAAAACACTAAATCCAAAAAACCAATTTCTCAGATTTATAAAATGATCACATGTAATTAAATTTAAGCACAAAAAATAAAATTGAACAAAATCATAAATGGTACCTTGTTTGATTGAAGTCACTGGTTTGATTCGCTCACCATTAACATGTCATGGCTGAAAGGTGCCAAACTAGGTGTCCTCTAGATCATCCACACATGTTTTAAAATTACTATATCATTGATCTATATTTATTGGGTTCTAGATTGGAAAATTGATTATATTTACAATGTCCCTTCGACTGCTTGAAGAATGTAGACTCAATCAAGAAAGAGAGATCGATCCGACCTTGTTCTTCCTACAAAATCTCTCTCTGAGAACTTAAGAGGAGAGAAGAGGAGAACTTATCTCACTAAATTATTTCAAATGGTTGATATCACTATTAAAGAGTCTAAAATGAGATTTCATACTTAGTTTATACTTTCCAAAATTTCTCCTTGGTCTATGGAAAGTATTAAACTTCATTTTATAACTTTGATCACATGTATGACTTAATAAAATTGTCATAAATGTTACAAATATTTTATCACTCATTTGTAACACTATAAAATGTTACGTGATAAAATAAGAACAATTAACTCAGCCCGTGAGCTCTATAAACAATTCAACGAACCTTGAACATCCTATGTTTGTTCGAAAAATTATATTTTCTTATATTCAATTTTATGATAAAAAAACTTGTGAATACCTTGAGAAATAAATTCAATCATCATTATTTTAAACTTAAATAATATAATTGAACCATTTTTACTTTGTGATCAACCATACTCATATGTTTACCAGCCCCCAAATGTGGGGCCCAATTCATCCTAAACTCCTATCAATTATAATATTTGGAACTTGTGGATACACTTTGTGTGTGACCCTCTAGGTCCTTATCTTGATAATAGTGATTCCAAACCATAGAACAAGAGAAGAGTCTAGAAAACCATAATGGATCCTAAGGATATAATGAATTTCATAGCCACAACAACCTCCTATGAACATGTTATGTGTAATATAATATATTTGTATCATGATATCTCATAAAGCAGGATGCAAATTTGTGTCATCATCCTTTTGCTGCTTTATATATTTCATGACCTTACTAGATAGACTTACCTTCATTTACCATGACCCTGGATTTATAAAGGTACTACCATCCTGGTCAACTTGGGCCTTTGAGACATATCTTCCTCAACTCAAAAGTGATAAATTCTATCTTGACCATTCAACCAATGCCATACCACCAATTATGAACCCAACACAAGCTACCTCACCACGATTTCATTATCAGGGTTTTTTTCATTACATCAAAGTAAATAATAAAATGGAACACGTTGATAATGATCTTATGTCAGGAGAACGATACACATTTTCATAAATAGGAACATCCAATGAAACTCAAAACATGTGGTGTTCCTATTGGTAGGTCTTTCCTCATAATCTCACCTACCCAAGATCCCCAAGTGAAAAATTCATGAGAAGAAGTCTTAATTCTTATGAGCCCCCCAAAACTGATAGTCAGACATCATATGTGTCATGTTAGTATGATTTATCTAGACCATATGACATATATATTTAAGATCACTATCATAGTATCTAGATGTTCTCATTATAGATGATAATTACTTTAACATTTTAATATGACATGTAATCTAAGGACATTACCATGTAAATAGTGGATGAAGAAATATTAACACTATTATGGTAATAATAAAAAAATGTATGTATCAAACTATATACATGTAATGGTAATAAAAAAATACTATTCAAGTTAGGTCTAAAGAAACCACTATTAAAACACTCTAACTTGCATCAGAGCCAACTTGTTAACCATCATTTTTATCACTCACAAGATAAGATCCTTTTTCTGCTGAGTTATGGATTTTTTCACAGGCCTGCCACATTTCCACTACCTAACTATTATGCTATATATGACTTTATCTCTTTGAGTAAGACTTCTAAAGAGATGATTTCCCCAAGTACATCCCTTTTATTCACTGTCTAAACTTAAAATATTGGCTAGTACTAGTAATAGAATTATCAAAATTATAAAACTTTACTTACTAGGTGTTATTTCCAAGAACTAGAAAAAATATTTGTATATTTAATACTACTTATTTATCAACCCCAGAAGCTACAATGAACATGATATCTATAGATATAGATACCACTATCTTGAATAACATTTTATTGATCATTAACTTAGAATAAATATTATATTAGATCATATTGAACTTATAAAAAGACTAGTTTGTGTCCCCTTGTAACTAGTATCCCTTCCTCTCCACATACTGGGTACATATCTTTTTTACTTTCTCAAGTAAAATTATATAGTTCTGACTACTTCCCCTAAAATTCTCTTAGATATAACAAATATTTTCCTACCATAGATTATATATTAGAAATATCACATTTTGTACATATCATGGAATATGTGATTGATTCATCGTATAAGCGTATGAGATTTAACTCACCAATTTAATTTCTTTTTATGAACATGCATGAATTCTTGGAGAGATTTATTCCATGTGGCTCTGGAAAAAATTCACTCTAGAATTTTTCCAACTTGTATTTTATCAATACCTTGTCAGTACATGTACTATTTATTAGATCTAAGAAACCATTAGGTCTACCTCAGTAGATCTCATTCCCTAGAACTTTTTTTTCTACTTTAATTCAATCTATGGATAGTTACTATCATCCTGGTCTTAACTAACTATAATACTAACAACTATTTTCCATATGTTATAAAACATATTTTACTTGGAAAACAATGTCACTCCCACTAACCTCTGGTAGACACATTTAAAATATTCATTCTAAATGAATATTATATGATATAGTCACTTAATTTAATCTAAAACTAGATTTTACTAACTTGATCCCTTATTGTAATTCTATTATGTCATCATCCCTTCTGGTTGCATCGTATAGACGTTTTCCATGATTGGTGGTCTTGACATCCAATTCTCAATTTAACAATAATATAAAGTAACTATGATAAGTAAAATTATAATGGATTTGGTCATAATGACTTGGTATTATCAACTGAGCCTTATTAGTACCACAATTGTACCACTCATGTATAGTCTTACTTGAATACCCACTATAGTATTCAAAATAATAAGCCTTATGTACTTTAATGCATGGAATCCATTATTTAATTTTAATTGATCTTGTCAATTTTATATAATTTCCATATATTACTTACTTGTAGGAATTATTATTCTCTATGAATAATGTGTCACTATCTATAGTGAATATAACAAAATCACCATGGTCTTATCCTTCATATGTAGTATTTTTCTTTAGAACATTCATTTTCCACAAGTTCTCATGGATCTTGTTCCTAGGTAATCTATTTGCGCATCAAATGCATTAAATAAACCCAAGTAAATATTGCTCCCAAAATATTATATAGATATGTGTACCCTTTTATATAAATATATTCTATAACTTTACTATATATTTTCTACCATAGGGATTTTTTTTAATATCCTTAGAAAACTTTAGGATGATTTCTATAGATTCACATTATGTTTTCCTTGATGCAAGTTTATTTATACCCTAAGAACTATTTGTATCTAAACACATGTTCTTATGATAATGGATTTATATCATAATAAAATTCATATGATATATATTTTTCACTATAGTTGGCATATGGTTATGGGATAATTTCTTTATTTGAAAAGCATGTATCAAAAAATGGAAGTATATGAAAAGCATGAATTTTCACATTGATGATATTTTTACTTATATCATAACTCTAACATGTATAAGGAAATGTGTGTTTGGGAATTGATCCATGCTACATTTTATTGATCAATGTTAACATGTAATAATCATCATCAATCCTAATTATTAGAAAAATAGGTTTGATGTGTATAAGGTAATGTGCATTTAGGAATTACTCTACACTACATTATATTGATAGATGAATGCTTGGTCAAGATATTCTTTGACACAACAACCTAAAACATCTTATATATTCTGACCATGCATATACCATAATTCACTTTGGCATTCCTTAAATACTTAAAGGAATCTTATTAAGTATACTTACCATAATATTACCCTTGGAATAGTTCACACTCTCTAGCTGAACCAATTCTAAAATCTTTGTGGATTACCTTTATTTACAAAGGTTTCTTTGTCCAAAACTATGTACATAAGTGTGTCGATAGTACCTAAGGAATTTAACCTCAAAGAGTATAAAAACATACTGGTTATATCCTTGAAAAATATTTATTTTTTCTTGAAAAAGTATTATCTTAACACAACTGGGTATATAAGTCTTACATTTTATATTCATCATGTATTTCAAATGATTATAACACCAAAAACAACATTCATTCCATAACTAGAATAATGTATCCTTGTGTACAAAGGATAGGAAAGATAAACTAGAACCAATAAGCTTATAAATATATAATTTTTTTTATTTCTCACCAATTATAAAGGAACTACCCTTTCTCAGTTGCCTGGAGAGCACATCTTACTTCTAGTAACATTTATTTACTTGGTTATAATAATGGGTGCCCTAGACCAAACTTGAACAGTACTTTTGATTACCATTACATGTATACAATTTGAAATATAAATGTGTTTATTATTATCATAATAGTGTTGATATTTTTGAATCCACTATTTACATGGTAATATCCTTAGATTACATTTCATATCAAAAGGTTCTAGCAGTTCCCATATATAATGAGAAACTTAAGATACTATGATAGTAATCTTAAATATATATGTCTTATGATCTAGATACATCATACTGACGAGACACATATGATGCCTGACTATCAGGTGTTGGGGGATCATAAGCATTAAGGATTCTTCTTATGAAGTTTTCAATTAGTGATCTCAAGTAGGTGAGATCATGAGTACATGCACACCAATAGAAACACCACATGTTTTAGGTATCATTGAATGTTCCTATCCATGGACATGTGTATTGGTCTCCTGAATTTAGATCATTATCAATTTGTTCCATTTTATTGTGTACTTTGATGCAAGGTAAAAATCATGATAATGAAATTTTGGAGAGTTATCTTGTATTGGGTGCATAATTGATGGTATGACATTGGTTGAATGGTCAAGATAGATTTTATCACTTTCGAGTTGAGAAAGAGATATCTTGAGGGCCTAGGTTGACCAGGATGGAAGTAAATTCATAAATCCATGGCCATGGTACATGAAAGTAAGTCCATCCATTAAGGCCGAAAAATATATAAATAAATAAAAGTATGATGACACAAGTGTGCATCATTCTTTATGAGATATCACTAGACAAAGAGATTATATTACATAGAACGTATTTGTAGGAGGTTGTTGTGGCTATGAAATTCCTTATCTTTTTAGGGGCTATGATGGGTTTCCAGAATCCAATCTTGGTCTTTGGGTTGTACTCACTTCTATTAAGATAATGACCTAGAGGATCACACATTAAGTGTATCCACAAGTTACACATATTCTAATGAATAATAATTTAGGAAGAAGTAGGACCCACATGCAGGGGTCGGTAAACATCCAAGTATGAATGATCAAAAAGTAAATATAATTCAATTATATTATTCTAGTTTAGAACAATGATGATTGAATTTATTTCTCAAGGTATTCATAATTTTTATATAATAAAAGTGAATATGAGAAAATATATTTTCTTGAACAAACATAGGATGTTCAAGGTTTGTTAAATTATTTGGAGAGCTTACGGGCTGAGTTAATGTTTCATAGTTTATCACATAAAATTTTATAGTGTTACAAGTGAGTTATAAAATATTTTTTACATTTATGACAAGTTTATTAATTCATATATATGTGAAAAGGTCTAAAATAATGGTTATTACTTTATAGGGACCATAGTGTAATTTTGGAAAGTATAACCTAAGTATGAAATCTCATTTTAGCCTCTTAAATTGTGAGATCCACCATTTTCACGAATTTAGTGAGATAAGTTATCCTATTATCTTCTATTAGGTTCTTAGAGAGATATTATAAAGGAAGAACAAGGTCAGATTGATCCCTCTTTCTCAATCAAGTTTGCATTCTTTAGGCGATCGAAGGGATGTCGTAAATCTCTTGGATTTCCATCACTAGCACCTAGGAAATATAGATTGACGATCCAAAAATTATGGAGCACATGCGGAAAATCTAAAGGATGACTAGTTTGGCACCTTTGAGCCATGAAATGTTAATGGTGAGTGAATCAAACCAGCAACTTCAATCAAACAAGGCACCATTTACGTTTTTGTTTGATTTTATTTTTTGAGCTTAAATTGAATTACAAGTGATCCTTTTAGAAATCCAGGCAAGGGTTTTTTTGGATTTAGTGTTTTTTAAGATGAATACAAACACAAATTTTTTAAATTGACCATTTTCACACTTCTGGTGCACCCTAATTTCCTTCAATTATTACATCATGAATGATTTAATTTAAGATACACTAATTATGTAAAAAAATGTATATTTACTATTCATCTGAAAAATGAAGTATTTTAGGAAATTTCCAAAATATCACCCTTGGAAAACTTTGACATGATAATCTCAAAAATGACATTCATTTTATCAAAATAAATTTATAAAGTAGGTAATTTTAATTTTTAATATAAAAATTATGAATTTTATTAAATAATTTAAAATACAGTTTACTAAAAATGTTCTTATATTTCCTTTGAGTTTTTTAATAATGATATTTATTTTTTGGTATTATAATATTTATATTTACATGAATTAATCATGATAAATATTATTTATATCACAATTTTTTATTTTGAGGTAAAATTACTATTTTAACGGTCAAATTACTATTCCCAACAGCCAGGTTACTATTCCAAACAGTCAGGCTACTATTCCAAAATTCAGGTTACTATTCTAAGGGTCACATTACAATTCCAACGGTCACATAAACTTCTATAAATAATACTTCATTATTTCACTCAAAATTCACTATAATTCTTCCAAGATTATATATTTTAATTTTCTAAGATGTTGATTATTTTACTAATATTTTGTTTATTTTCTATAGTGTTGACAATGGGGTGATGATTTTAGTAGATTGGGGAGATACATATTTTCCCATTTTATCTCTTCTATTTTATATTTTTGTCTAATTAAAATTTCTAGAAATTTAATTAGATTCATATCTGACTAATTTAATGATCTTTATTAATGAGATAAAGCTTTTTTTGGTTTCTCTATATTTTTTATGTGTATAATATTATATAATATAATACAGTAGACATTTATTCAGGAAAAAATATTACTAATAGAAACTTATTTGTTACATTCTCTCTCCCATTATAAATCCCCCCCCCCCAAATTTCAACTCATATTCTTGGTTATGAATATATGAGGGTACTTTTATTTCATTATTTACTTTGATTCCCAAATCGCCTATTTATAGTTATGGTTCTACCACAACACTTTGATAAGGTGAGTTGTCTGGTTGCATAGAACTTTGTCACTTAAATCCAAGAGCTTCACTGAATTCTCCTCATAAGAGAGGTCATTCTCCAATTGTACCATCTATATATTTAGTACATGTGAGGGATCATGTATTTACTTCCTTAGAAGTGATACTTAGAATACATCATGATCTTGAGCCATGATTTGTGGAAGTGAAATGTGATAGGATACTACTCCTATGTGATCAAGGATCTCAAAGGGTCCAATTTACCTTTGGATAAGATTCCATTTCTTTCCAAACCACATGAATCTATTCCATGGTGATATTTAAATAAAAACATTATATCCAAATTTAAACTCCAATTCCCTTTGATGGTTGTCAGTATAGATCTTATGTTGACTTTAAGTAGATTTTATATGTTGTTGGATGGATTGAATATTCTCTTTCATATCTTGCACAATATTAGGTCCAAATAGTTTTCTTTCACCAACTTCATCCTAACAAGTTGGAGTTCTACATTGCTTCCCATACAGATCTTCTATTTTCTAAATAGTCCTTTTAGATTATCCATCAGTTTGGGGGTGATAAGATGTGCTTAAATTAAATTCAATACTCAAGGTATGTTAAATTCTTCTCCAAAATTCAAAGATAAACCTTAGATCATGATTAGATATTATTGAAATTGGAAACCCATGTAGATTCACCACTTACTTCAGATATATCTTAGCAAGTTGTTTAAGCGAAAAATCTTCCCAAATAGCAATGAATTGGTATGTCTTGGTGAGTCGATCCACCACAAACCATATCACATTATTTCCTTTGGATGTCTTCAGGAGACTAGCGACAAATCCATAGTGATATTCTCCCATTTCCACAATGGCATAGGCAATGGTTGCATCATACATTTGAAATTTTATCACTCTAATATATATTTTTTTACATACCAAACACCTTAAGATATACTCTGAAATATCTTTCTTCATGCTGTCCCACCAAAAGTGCTCTCAAAGATCATGTTACATCTTGGTTCATCTAGGATGGATGGAGAAGGATGATCTATGTGAATTTTCCAATAGATATTTCTTTATCTTCGGTTATGTAGGCACACAAATCCTCATTCCAAACTGAATCACACCATCATCATTTATGTGTAACTGATGTAGTTTCCATTCCTTTACTGTTTTCTCCTTCTCTTGTAGCTCTAGAACAATCCCTTGTTCCTCCTTGATCTTATCTTGGATAGATGGTTGGGAAATCATTGTAAAGTTAGTATATATTCCTTTACTTTATGATTTCAAGATATATCCTTTGAATATCCATGAAGATAGGGTCTTTATTAATCTACATCATGGATGGAGTAGAAGGTTATTTTCTTATAAGAGCATCAACTACCTTGTTTTACTTTCCTAAATGGTAGTGAATAGAGAAATCATAGTCCCTGATTAACTCTAACCATATTCTTTGATGAAATTTTAAATCCTTATGTGTGAATATACAATTTATACTTTTATGATCGATATATATGTGATTCTCGCTCAAATTTACCCAAGAGAAGAAGGTAGAACGGTCCTTGTAGTTTACCTTGGGTTATCGAATCCTCAGAGACCTAAGAAGAAACCTAAAGACACGTACATTCTATAGATTGTTTTTGGATATGAAGTGGCCAACTTGGGTTGATTTAATATGGTTTTAAAGGATATCTAACAGATTTAAGTGAATTCAATTTAAAAGAATGAGTTGATCCTAGGTTATCGCTCATGGTGGATTGGACGTATTTCCTTTTCAATGATTTCAATTTCTTATATTTGAGAGGGGTTCATTTAAGGAGATAAAACAACATCATCACTTAATGGTTTAATGCCTAAACCCTTTAATACTAATCACCTATACACTTTAAGGATCAATGTTTTGAGCACTTCAAGGTAAAGGCTCACTTGAAGTGTGTGGCCTTAAATTCAACAAGGATGATGGAGTTTAAAAATCATCAAATAAAAATCTCAATTAAAGAAGTGATTATAAATTAATGGGGTGATAAATAATATCCAATCCATCCCCTTTCTACTCCCTTGGATCAACCCATAAGTGGGTTATCCCTCCATTGATCCCATGGTTTCAATGGAAGCGTAAAGTAGACTCATGAGGGAGGAAATGGAGAAGTAAAGAAAACAACAAAAATAAAATGATAACTCCACCGTTGTGTGAATAATTTCACAAGATTTAGTGTGAATAAATTCAAACCTTGAGGAAACGGTATCAAATTGAGATTTATAACAACAGAATAAGAGGATAATAAGAACTTTTATTAAGAAACTAGGATGAATTAAAATAACTTACATGTGAAGGAAGAACGTTATAATGAGAAATTGGCAGCATAACATTAAGATGAAAACAAAGCTCAAAGATGAAAAAATCCTTCACCACCACTTCCTTAAATAGGAATTTTTGGAGTGTTGGGTTGAGCCTCCAACAGTAAAAAAGATCCCACTTGAGTATGGTAGGCCTAGGGTGGTGGAAAGTAAGGGAGAGGATACTTTTCAACCCTTGACCCGAGGTGGCATCCATCTTGCTTCCACCAAACAGACGCTCTTATAAGTCCTTCTATATGGCCGAATCAGAGTGGTCCATAGAATAATAAAATTTATCCCTGGATGTCTCCTACCCTCCTGTAAAATTTGGACCCATTTAGAGTTTTGAATTCGGATATATGATTAGATTAGTAGACTGTTTTTCTGGGCCGTAGAATCTGGCCCATAATTTTATCTCTAACTTGGGCCGCCTAAATGGACACCATGGAGGCCGAATTAGTATTTGATCATGAAGAATTATTTGTTCCTCTACATATATTCTAGAATACCACGAAATTTTGGATTCATTGGGCCTTTATGTTGGGCCCCACATTCTCATCAGTGTTCTGGTGTCCAATCTGACTTTTCCATAATTGTTTACTTTCATCACAAAATATCCCCATCTTCTTCCATGAATTTTCCATTGATACATGAATCAAACAAGTTAATATTTAAGTGTAGATCAATTTACCAAAATATAAAATTAAAATATGTATAATTAGATTCCTTAAAATCAGATGAATCATTGGGTACTTTAAATGATGTTAAAAAATGTACCACATAATAGTGCATTTTAAGAAGGTATTACAATCATAATGTGAAATGATGTTCAAAGTGTAAAATGCACTAAAATGGTGTTTATGAATAATAAATCACATGAATATTATATATATTAAAAATGAATATTATCCTCATTTAGTGGCTAATCAATATGTCACAATTCTCACCATAGAGATAGTACCTCCAAATATTTATAGCGAAGATCGCAACTACTAACTCCAAATCTTGCATCAGATAGTTCTACTCATGGATATTCAATTTTTGTGAGGTTTAGGATATCAATTTATCATTCCTATTGAGTACACAACCCAAGAATTTATTTTAAGCATCACTATATATCACAAAACCTTATCTACTTGTTGGTAGTGTGAGTATAATTGTAATGATTAGCCTCTTATTGATATTATTAAATCTTTCCTCACATTATTATTTCTAGACATACTTTACCACTTTTTGTATTAAATTAGTTAGCGGGATAGAAAATCATGATAAATTTCTCACAAAACATTGGCAGTACCCTACTAATCTAAGAAAAATATGGATTTCCATGACACTAGTGGGTATGGTCCATTCCTCAATTATTTTTTTCTTTGAAGGGTCCACAAAAATTTCCTCATGTATGATCACATGCCCAAAAAATGCGACTTAATTCATCCAAAAGTAACACTTTATGAAATTAGAATACATTTATCCTTTCTTAATGTCACCATCACATCCTTATATTCTCTTCATGTTCCTCCTTTATCTTGGAGTAAATGAGAATATCATTGATAAACACTAGATTTTTTTTTTCAAGGTAGTATTTAAAGACTTTATTCATGAAATCCATGAAGATTGTAGGGGAATTAGTATGTCTAAATGGAAGAACTATGAACTCATAATTCCCATACATTGTATGAAAAGAAATCTTATAAATATATTTCATATTCACCTTCAGTTGATGATATCCAGAATGAAGATCCACATTTTATAAGTAATGATATCCTCATAGTTGATCGAAAAAGTCATAAATACTTGGTAAAGGGTGATCTTATTGAGCTCCTAATAGTTTATACACAACTGCATTGATCTATACTTTTTCTTTACAAAGAGAACTGGGTAAACCTAAGGCTATGCACTTGGGATTATGAACCCTTTGTCTAAATTCTCTTATAGATGAGTCTTTAACTCTTTTAGTTTGACTGGGTCTATCCTACAGGTGAATTTAGAGATAGGTGTGGATCTGGGTATGAGATCTATTAAGAACTATACCTCATGATCTAAGGGAAGTATGTGTAACTCTTCTGGAAATACATCAGTGTATTCCTTAAAAATGGGAATTTCCACAAAATTAATACCTTCATTTGACTCAACCATTTTGGAAAGGTATGCTTCTTCATAGGGTATCAGCACCCACACCGTTTATTGAATTTACAATGGAGATTCATGACCTTCCTTGCATTTATAAAGGATCATTGGATGGTTCCAAATATGAAAAGATATTTTCTTTGCCTAAGAATTAACGTGTGATCTATATAATGAGATCCAATCTATGCCTAGTATAGCATCTAATTATACCAAGGGAAGTATTATGAGATTCATCGAAAGAATATTCCCATAGATTCTTATAGAAGAAGAGTCCAACACTTGGGTTGCAATGATTTCACCTCTATGTGTTTTTATAGATATATATACTTCAAGGTATTGGTGCTTCAATTAAACTATTTTTTAAAACTTATAGGATATAAAGGAATGCGTAGAAACATAATCAAATAAAACCTTTCCCATTCTTGAGTGAATAAGAAGTGTAACTTGTATGAATTAATTTTCATGATCCACTTAAACAGTAGTAATGGAATAATCTTTTCCTTACTCATTTGGATTTCGTGGTTATTGGAACTGATTACCCTCAAGGACCCATGGTTTAGTTCACTAGATTATATAGTTCCTCTTCTCCCTATAGTTAAAGCACTAAACCATGGGTGGTGCATTAGGAGGTGCCTTACTTTCCTAGATCATGTTGGATGACTTCTTCATGTCTATTAAACACTCATGAGTTTGGTGGACTTATATTCCACACTTGAAGTATTTCCCCATCACTTTGAGATAAATCATATGATATTTTTTCCCAAATTTTTGACATGTGGGTAGTTGGATCATCTTTCCCCCTTTTTAATTTGACCCACCAGCTTGAAACTCCATTCTTATCTTCTTATCTTCATAACCATGGGAAAATTATCCAAACTCCATCTTTACTTTGAGAGTACATCAAACCACTTATTCATAACTCCCAGAGTCTAGGATAGCTAGATCCTTTAAAAGGTGTGGGTTTAAACCACTAAATAATCTATATATTTTTCTATAATTGTTGATAAAAAAACCTAAGGTGCATCTTGAAATACTTGTGAAGTTTTCCTCACAAGCCTTGAAAGATTCACCTTCATTTTTCTTCATCTCTATGAATTTATTCTATATTTTTGTTTGAAGAGTTTGAGGGAAATACTTGGCAAGAAATATTTTCTTTAAGTATTCCCACTCCATATCTTTCACTTCATCCTTCATCTTGGTGTTCTTTATCAACAACCACCATTGATAGGCTTTTACATCAAAATGATAGATGACCAGAGTCACATTCTCCTTTTTATAATAGTAAATCACATAAAATATCTTCTCTATCAAGTTAACCCAATGTTCCATGAAAAGTGGGTTTTAAAATCCACTAAATGTCGATGGTCGTTGGAACATAAAGGACTCAATGTCTATTTGATCCTTCTTGGGTGAAGGTGGAAGTTCCACATGTTTTAGGTTATTATTCATAGCTTGAGACAAATGGCTAATAATTACCATGAATTTTTGAACTCCACCTCCCATGGAATTGGGGTTTTAGTTTGAGTAATCATTTCATGGTACCTCACATGTGTTGTTGGCTTGGTTTCTCCTGGCTCCCAGTATTTTCTAAAATTGAAAAGGTTTGAACAAAATATATTTCAAAAAATAATAAATAATTAATTATTTTTTGAAATTAACAGTAAATGAATATCTTATGAGATTTATATTTTTATCCTTTTTATAAAATATTTTTTTGGGTATTTATATATACTTTGTCTTATCCTAAGGTTTTTAACTAATGTTTTCTAATCCTAACTCCCAAATTAACTAAACTATAGCTCTAATACCAATCATAGAGACCCTAATTTTTCTTACATGATAATTACACCATTTTTAAGATAAACAAAAAAATATAGATGCAAATTCAAGATCAAAAGTTTTAGTTTCTTGGAGAAATTAGGATTATACATAACTTTTACATAATAAAACATAAACATTTATTTTAATCCTTCTTTTTTATCCTTCTAAAATCTCATGTTATACTTAGTACATGTAATCACATGAGAATATACATCAAATAAATGGGTTAGATAAAAGCACAGTAAACGGATAAATTGTAACAATTAGGTCCCATTGATAACACATACACACCACTATAACATGGTCGCTAGGTCCTAGCCCCTAGGTACCACCAGTTTCTTCGAAGAAATGTGGTCCCCACATGACCAAACGGTTTATTTGACTAATTATTTTCCCCAAAAATCCAACACAAGTTCTTTCTAGTGTTCTTTATCCTCACTCACACACACCCTAGGAAAATTCCTAGAAGGTCACCCATCCTAATCACTACTCTAGGACAAGAATTCTTAACTGTGGATTTCTAATCAGGTAGGCTCTCAAAAATAAAAGTACACCTTGTTGAAAAAAGTCATACCATTTATTCATTTAACCATTTATCATTCTATGGTGTTACATTCACCCCCCTTTAGAGCACAATGTCCTCATTGTAAACCCTATATATCAACTCAGGCAGTGCCACTAAACCTAATGCTGAGTTCCTCCTCTGATACCAATGTAACAAATGGGCCCTGATGATAGCACATACACCCCACCTTAACATGGACTTTAGGTCTTGGTCCTCCAGGTACCACCAGTTTCCCAAATACACATGGTCCCCACCCAGGACCCACCCATGTGCCTGAATGGGTCATCTGACTAATGATTTTCCCACAAAACAACACATGTTATTTCCAGTTTTCTTTTTCCTCACTTGCACACACCCTTGGAAACTTACCAGAAGATCATCCATCCTAACAACTAATCTAGTCCAATCACACTTAACTATGGAGTTCTAATCAGGAAGGCTTTCGAAAATAAAGGTGCACTTTGTTGACATGAGTTGTATCATTTAGTCATTTAACCCTTTATTATTATAGGGTGTTATATTCACCCCTTTTAGATCACAATGTATTCATTATGGACCCTAAATATCAACCCAGGTAGTGCCACCACACTTAAGGTTGGGTTCCTCCTCTAATACCGATGTAACAACTAGGCCCCACCTATGTACCCGAATGGGTCATCTGACTAATGATTCTCCCATATCCCCACACATGTTCTTTCCAGTTTTATTTGTCCTCACTCACACACACTTTGGGAAACCTCCCAGAAGTTCATCAATTTTGATAGATACTTTTTTCCAATCACACTTAACTATGGAGTTCTAATCAGGTAGGCTTTTAAAAATAAAAATGAACCTTGTTAACATGAGTCATATAATTTAGTCATTTAACCCTTTATCATTCTGGGGTGTTATATTCACCCTTTTTAGAGCCCAATGTATTCATTATAGACCCTATATATCAACCCAAGAAGTGCCACTGCACATACACTTTGCCTTAACATGGCCGTCAGGTCCTAGTCCACAAGGTACCACCAGTTTCTCCAAAGACATATAGTCCCCACCTGAGGCCCACCCATGTGCTCGAATGGGTCATCTGACTAATGATTTTCCCATAGAAAAACACATGTTCTTTCCAGTGTTCTTTGTCCTCACTCTCACACACCATGAGAAACTTCTTAGAAGGTCATCCATCCTAATAACTACTTCAAGACAAGCACACTTAACTGTGGAGTTCTAATCAGGCATGCTTCTGAAAATAAAGGTGCACCTTGTTGACATGAGTCGTATCATTTAGTCATTTAGACCTTTATCATTCTGGGGTGTTATATTCACCCCCTTTAGATCAAAATATATTCATTGTGGACCCTACATATCAATCCAGGAAGTTCCACCACACTTAAGTTCTTTTTCCTCACTCTCACACACCATGAGAAACTTCTTAGAAGGTCATCCATCCTAATAACCACTTCAATCCAAGCACACTTAACTGTGGAGTTCTAATCAGGCATGCTTATGAAAATAAAGGTGCACCTTGTTGACATGAGTCATATCATTTAGTCATTTATACCTTTTTCATTATAGGGTGTTATATTCACCCCCTTTAGATCACAATATATTCATTGTGGACCCTACATATCAATCCAGGAAGTTCCACCACACTTAAGGCTGAGTTTTTCCTCTGATACCAATTTAACAACTGGTCCCCACCTATGTGCCCGAATAGATCATCTGACTAATGATTCTCCCACAAGAAAACACATGTTCTTTTGAGTTTTCTTCTTCCTTACTCATACACACCCTAGGAAACCTCCCTGGAGGTCATCCATCCTGATAACTACTTCTGGACAAACACACTTAACTATGGAGTTCTAATAAGGTAGGCTCCCAAAAAGAAAAGTGAAGATTGTTTACATGACTCATATCATTTATTCATTTAACACTTTATCATTATTAGGTGTTATATTCACCCCATTTAGAGACCAACATATTCATTTTGGACCCTACATATCAACCCAGGAAATTCCACCGCACTTAAGGTTGGGTTCCTCCTCTAATACCAATGTAACAACTAGGCCCCACAGACAGCACATACACCCTCACTTAACATGACCGTTGGGTCTTGGCCTTATAGGTACCAACAGTTTCCCCAAAGACATGTGGTCATCACTTGGGACCCACCCACATGTCCGAATGTGTCATCTAAATAATGATTGTCCCCACATGACAACACATGTTCTTTCCAGTGTGCTTTTTCCTCACTCACACACACCTTGGTAAACTTCCCCAAAGGTCACCCATCCTGATTGCTAATCCAACACAAGCGTGATTAATTATGGAGTTCTAATTAGGTAGGCTACTGAAAAGAAAGGTGCACCTTGTTGACATGATTCATATCACTTATTCATTTAACCCTTTATCATTTGGGGGTGTTACATGAATAATGGGCATGAATCAATATAACTTGGGTGAGCATAATCATCATCATCATATCATAAGCATAGGATCTCCATAAACATCATGAGGTAGACATGTAATAAAGGCATGGAATGGGGAAATTCATAAAAATGAAACATCATATCATAGTGGTCAAATACCACACATAGTTGCGAACAAAACTATCATAATGTTCACGCATAAAATATGTGAATAAATCATAACTTCATCATAAACAAAGATAGAATCATATTTAGTCATATTACACATAATATCATGAGATACATCACATTACACAATGATTGTAGAGCTATATAATTCTGGGCCCACTGGTCATATCATAATATTTACATAATCATGAATTCCACATAGAATGTATAACAATAATAGTCATGAAATAACCCATGCAACAGAATGGGTTTCATAAAGATTTCATAAAGAATAAATTCATGAATAAAATTTTGGGTTAAAAATAGTAAAATGAAGATTATACATTGGAATAATAGATCAATTTTATTTAGATAAGAAACAACGAATGAGGAGTTGAAGATTTGTTTTGGAAAGAAATGCCTTTTTGTTAAATCATTGTATTTAGATTAAAAATCAAGGTGGAAACATGTATATAAATGAAAGAAAAGAGAAGAATAATGAAATGATATTTAAGAAAAATTAAAGTAATATATATATATATATTAAAATTGATGTGAAATAGGGATAACCCAAATAAATGGAGTTCAGTTTAAGAATCCCCTTACCCTAATTCCCGCTTTATTTTGTTGCATTTGCACCTCCTGAATAATAAACTTATATTTATTAAAACATTAATCTAAAGGTGAATTATTGTAATTTTTAACACTATTTATCAATTTTATACATTTTATTACATTTATTAATTTCTTTTTTTATAGTGTAGTCATTTTGATATCATGTTTTACTTAAATATTTCTCATTTTTCTTTGATATCACTATTTTGTTCAATGTAATTTATACATTAGTAGAATTATTTATAGAATATTATAATACATACAATCAAATGTTTATATATTTCATATAATTAATAATATCCATAAATTATGATGGTTATAATTTTTGACATGGAAATATCTCCGTAGGAAGTTAACCGACCTTTGATGGGACATTGTCAGGATAGTGGGAAATGGAAGTTTAAGATTTATATATATCATAAATATTATACTTACAGTAGGTTACCATCATCAATATAATGTTAAATTAATTCTTAATTAATCTTATAAATTTTGGTTGTGAATGGGGTGGTGAAAAAAGTAATAGAATAAGAATAATAAATAAAAAATAGAAGATTTGATTGAAACTTACATAATCCTTGGTGTAGCTTCTCTTGTAAGACACTAAAAATCTATTGATGTTTGGAGTTGGATTACTCTAAAACGTACCTAAGGATTCTAAGGGTATTTATAGGAAGGATTTTGGTTGAGTTTAGGCTTTGGAAAGTGGTTTATGAGTGGTTTTTTAAGGGGATGGAGTGGGGTTATTTATACTTGAGGAGAGGGGTATTTTTAGAATAAAATATTAAATAAAATAAGATATCGAAGGTAAAACTTTAAATAGTGAATTTTTGAAAATATAAATCATATATAAATATAATATAATGTTTTTTAAGACTTTAAACATATTTATAATTCTAATTAATTAGTTTATAAAAAAGTAAAGTGGAAAGAAAGAAAAATTATTATTTTAAGGGATCACTTTTGACTTTAGGTTTTGGAAAATTATTTTTAGGTTTGGAATTTAAGTTTATTTTATTTTAATGAATCATTTATGAAATTAAATATATCATAGCCAAAAATAAAGTTATATAAAGTATTAGGCCATTATTATATCATGAATAATGTAATTTAAGATACACCAGTTATGTGGAAAACTGATTTTTTAATATTCCATCGAAAAATAAAGTATTTTATAAAATCACCAAAAAATAACCCTTGGAAATTTTTGACATGTTTATTTAAAAAATGGTATTCATTTTATCAAAATAAATTTATATAATAGGAATTTTTTATTTTTAATATAAAAATTATGAATTTTAAAAAATACTTTAAAACATAGTTTATTAAAAACATGCTTATATTTTCCTCAACTTTTTTAATCATGATATTTTTTTAGAATCATAATATTTATATTTACTTAAATTAATCATGATAAATATTATTTATTTCACAATTTATTATTATGAGGTAAAATTAGTATTCTAATGGCTAGGTTACTATTCCGAACAGTCAGGTTACTATTCACAATAGTCAGGTTACTATTCTAATGGAAAGATTACTATTCAAATGGTCACATTACAATTACAATGGTCACATTACCTACTATAAATAACACTTCATTATTTCACTCAAAATTCACTACAATTCCTCCAAGTTTATATATTTTAATTTTCTAAGATATTGATTGGTTTACTAATATTTTGTTTCTTTTCATTAGTTTTGGAAGTGGGGGTGATGATCTTATTGGATTTGGGTGATCCATATTTTTCCATTTTAGCTTTTCTATTTTATATTTTTTCTAATTGTAATGTTTTTTTATTTTAATTGGTTTCATAACCGACTAATGTAATGATATTTATTAATGAGATAAAGTTTATATAATATAACACAAAAAACATTTATTTAGGAACAAATATTACTAATAGACATTGGGTCATTACATCATTCCCTAAAACTTAGTTTTCAACTTTAAGTCAATATTTGGAGAGTTACTTTCATCCTAGTCTTATTTAACCATAAGAAAAATAGTTGTTTTCCTTTAGTTATCAACATATTTTATTTTTAAAATAGTGATGCTCCCACTAACCTCATGTAGACACATGGAAAAAGTCATACCAAATGAATATTCTATAATCTTTTTATCTACTTAAATCCAAAATAGGATTTCAGTAACTTGTACCCCTTTATTGGTATCCTATCGTGTCACCAGTCCTTTTTGGTTGCATTGTATAGATTCCTTAAAATATTGGTGGCCTTGAAATCCAATGACCAATAAATGGTAATAGAAAGTAGCTATGAAAATTAAAATTCTAATCGATTTAGGAATAACAAATTGGTATTACAAATTTAACCTTATTGGTACCAAAATTATACTATTGTATAGTCTAACTTGAATACCCACCATAGTATTCTAAATAATAATCCCTTGTACTTTGATACATGAAATTCATTATTGAATTTTAATTTTAATTTTCAATCTTAT
The DNA here is from genome assembly GCA_963277665.1 of Viscum album. Classification (NCBI taxonomy): domain Eukaryota; kingdom Viridiplantae; phylum Streptophyta; class Magnoliopsida; order Santalales; family Viscaceae; genus Viscum; species Viscum album. Next base: position 535,220,598 of record OY728166.1, read on the forward strand.
ATTGTTTCCATTTACTACTTGTAGGATTTATTATTCTCAATGAATAATTTATCACCGACCATAGTGAATATAAAACCATCACCATTGTTTTATCCTTCCTATGCAGTATGTATCTATAGAATAATGATTTTCCACAAGCTCATGTGGAAATATATTCTATAAACACTACTTGTGTATTTTTGAAATTAACTAAATCTAATTCAATCTTTTTACCACTATATCAAACATATGTGCACACCCCTTTATATAAATATAGTCTATCACTTGAATATAACTTTTCTATCTCACGGTTCTAAGTAATATCATTAGAAACCTTAAGATAATTACTATAGATTCACTCTATGTTTTGCTGGATGAAATTTTGTTTATATCCTAAAAAACTCTTTTCATATAAACACATTTTCTTATAACATAATGGATTTATAGCATAATATAACTCATATGATATCCATTTTTCATTACAGTTGGCATATGTTTATGGGATAACACTGCTACTTGTGAAGCATGTCTTGAAAATAATAGAAGTTTCTACAAAAATATCTTAAAATTTATTACTCTTTTACTTACATCATGAATCCAATGTGTATAGGGAAATGTGAATCTAGTAATTACTCCATGATAAATTTTAATGATCAATATTTACATATAAGTGTCATCATCGATCCTCCTTAACAAAATAATAACTTTGATGTGTATATGGAAATATGTATTTAGAAATTAATACACACTATATTTTAATGATCAATGTTTTCATGTAAGACTCATCATTGATCCTTCTTACTAACATCATAAATTTTATGTGTATAAGGAAATATTCATTTAGGAATATATCCATGCTACATTTCATGATCGATGAATGCTTGGTCAAGATATTATTCGACACACAATCCTGAAGCCATTCATATATTTTAACCATTCATATTTTGTACTTATTTTTTACATTAATTAAAAAACTTAAAGGAATCTCATGAAGTATATAAGTTTACATATAGCATAACCATTGAATAATTAATTCTCTAAACCTGAACAAATTCCAAAATATTTGGTCTTAACTTTATTTCTAAAGTTTTCTTTATCCAAAACTAAATAAGAAAATGTGTTGATACTAGATAAGGTGTTTAGATAAAAAAAGTATAAATACCATACCAGTTATATTCTTGATAACAACTTTTAGTTTTATATACCAAGAATTATATTTCCACAACTAGGTATTAGAGTCTCACATTTTTATATATTCATCAGTTATTTCTAATGATTCAAGTATTTCTAAACTATTAGTTGAGTATTAAACACCACAAAAAACATTCATTCCAAAATGGAATAATGTATCCTTATGTTCAATGGACACATGAGATAAATGTTTTGGTAATAATAAATAAAATTTCAAATAGAATCATTAAGATCAACAATTAGAAGTTGTGTACTTCTCACCACTGACTTAGGAATCACCCTTTCTTAGCTTCTTGGAGAAATCACCTTACATTTTGAAATGTTTCTATACTTGGTTATTATATTTAAATACATATATGTGATAAGAATATTTTATTAAATAACCAAGTAGTATAATCAAAACATTACATTTAATGATGAATATCCTTAAATAATAAGCGACTACTTGCTTCTTCAATTTAGTTCATTGTATTTAAACTTCCATAGAATTATCACGTGACATGAAAAGAAAATAACATCCTGTATAATGATCATCCTCCTATATTTTAATGACATTATGAATTCACCTTTATAATTATAATTTCCATTGGAATTTTTTTTGTTCATTTCAACTTGTTCACCATAATAACTAGAGATTAATCTTTCTATAAGTTCTTATTAGCTTGACGAACCTTACCCAAAATAAAATGAGGTGTTTTATCTATAATTTTTGTTATGTGATATTAAATGAAACTAGAGAAAGTTTTTGATAAAGATATAATAATGGAATGTATTTAAATAAAGTGTTCCATCTTTTAATTTTCACATTTTTAGTGTAATCATCACCCCATTCATATATTGCTTCACTATCTACTTATAGACTTCTCAGAGATGAGACAACATGTGGTACCATCCATGTCCTAATGATGTATCCTCAACTAATTGGACATTGATGATGTAATTATGATTTAAATATAAAATGTTTCATACATGAGTCTCCTATAAGCATCTTTTACACTCACACTTTCTGAGGTAGCTCAATATGCATTGGGAACTCTGGCCCCTTGAATTTCCTATATAATAGTAATCTATGAAATCACCTATACTACTCTTTAGAAACTAATTCTAGTAAGGGCATGTTCTTTTTACAAAATTAATCATAGTGAACTTGTGGTATTTTCTACAATAATTAACACTACAATATTAGTAATTTCATCTTGATTATTGATTATACATTATCAATTAAATCATTAAATGCTCCGACTATTTTATTGAACCCTAATATCCCTCACTGATAGATTCAGAATACTTTTTAACTTGAGTATTCTAGTAGAAAGGATCATTGAAACCTATTATCATAGTCTAAGATATGGATATTACACTACTCATAGAGTTTCAAGGTAGGAACTAGACTGGAAAACCGTATTAACTTGGGGCTCTTTGAACTGTTGAGTGATGTCCCAACTTCTAGGAATGATAACCCTGATCCCCCCAACCCTTGGTCAATAAAGTGGTAGAAAACTATATATGACTACATCTTTGATACCTTCTTTAGGTAATTTGACCCATCACTCTCATAATAACTCCTCAGTAGTAGGAATCACCTTCAACTAGGGATGATAAGCACCTAGTACACCTAGTTTGGTTCAAAATTTAGTGATGGAAGGTGTTATGACTTAATATTACTTTTATGGTTTTTTATTATTGCTTAATGAATGCAGTCCTTTTTTATTAAATATGTTTATACTATATGATCATGATCACAACTAAACAACGCATTAATAAAAAACATTCATCACATCTTATTCATTATTTGTTTATTATTTTATGTGTTCCCACAAACATGAAAATTTAAAATAATAATAAAGAATGAATAAATTAAATAAACTACCTGAATGATCTTTAGAATTTGGTATTGGTTGATTTATTTATACTTAATAGATCAAATGAAACCTTAGGGTTATAATACTTGAGTTAGGTCTTGACTTTTACCACAAATTGTACCCCGGTACAATGTTTTCACATCTCATCTAGGATACTGCCTCATCTTGGTGTGGTCCAAATATTACAACATTATCATTATAGTACTAATATACTCATCCAAAAGAGAGGGGTTATCAGGATGTGCAAAATATATTCAAAATAACACTGATGTACACGTAGGACCTTATACATATTAAATGAAGAATGATGATCCAAAAACCATCAAAAAATAAATAAGTATTACAATCATCACTCAAAATTATAATAATTAATTTAATAGAATAAACTAGAGAAACAAGGATTTGTCTATGCTCATGAAAAACTGTCAAATAGAATAAATGCATGATAAAATTAAATTGTGATAAATTTAAGTCAAGGGTAATTAATTAAATTAAATTAAATATTTTAATTAAACTAATTAATTTTTTTGGTTTCATAATTAGTTTTTTTTTATTCCAAAATGAAATTATTTTTTTAAATCATAAAATTATCAGTATTTTTTAATCCAAAAATTTAAATTTAAATTTTTTATATATTAAAATATTTCCCTAGGCCCCAAAATCCCATTCAGTCTCATTTAAGGTTGGAAAAAACCCGTACATGTTCATTTTGGGTCAGAAAAAATTGCCCATGCCTTCTGGGGGTTGGGAAGAACCCGAACATGGCTGTTCCAGGTTGGGTAGGACCCATCCTACCCTATTATGGGTCGGGCCAACCAAGATTTAGCCCATGGGTTGGTTGTGATAGGGGTTTCTAGACAATGGGTATGTCAGTCATGTGAGGCTATAGGAACTTGATCAGGATGACGACACATGCAGGGAGGCGACCAATGAGTAAGTGGTGTAGGACGGTGGTGGGTCTCGAGTATCTGACGAAAACATTGATCACTCTGGAGGGTCGAGTGAATTTTGGAATTAGGAGTGGTGGTGTAGCGGCCTTCTAGGTTAATGGGTTCCTTTGGGATGTTTTTGGTGGAGGTGTTAGTGCAGTAGGTGTGGTCGGCCAGAGTGACGATAATGACTGTCCTATAGGCGGTGCACTCATGGTGAAGTCCGTGTGGGGTAGCCGGAAGTGGTGATGATCATAGGTGGCCAGGAATGGTGTGAAGAGGTGATACCCAGTGGGGGAAATATTAGTAGGGGGGAGGGTCTGACCTTTTGTTTAAAAGTTACATTTTTAACAAAAACCATGGATTCCAGTAGAAGCCATTCCTACACTTTTTATCTCCTTTGTTGACCGGTAGTGACCCACTATCCCCTATTGAAATTTATAATAATTTTGTTTTGTTTTGTTTGACCTGAGTTAAAGTATTTTCCCCATTCCTAAATTTTTTTGTTTCACCATTTTAAAAATCTGATTAAATAGGATTCTTTTTTTTAAAAAGTGAAATGACCCATCATTCCATAAAAATTTGGCCATTATAATTTGACTAGGACTTTCCAGAAAATGAGGGGATAACCTAAATGTTGGTTGGAACCTTTCTAAAATTGGGTCATCCAAAAAACCATCTAAAAATTTTTAACACCCCCCACATATATATGTGTTCTCTTCAATTTTATACCTATCAAAACCACTTTTGATTCTATTTAAATTTTTAGATGGGTGTAACTTGGATGTTTGAAATTATATCGATGCATGGTATATTTCTTTGGGACAAAAATCAATCCCTATACTTAAATTTATATAAATTTAATTTTTATTGGTTCATAAAATTCATTCAATCCCATTGATACCAATTATTAGTACCAAGTCGCTCAACATAAGCTGATGGGCCCAATATTTTAAAATTTTCATCACTCGAGCTATGTAACTTCATCATCTTAAGCGACCCGAGCCCCGATAAAGGTCCAAGGATCACATGCAAATTTATTTAAGAATAAATATATAAATGATCATTTACCTCATTTGGATTGATGGTATTATCAACTAACACTTATCTCCAATGATCATCGCTCAAAGGATCCGAGGTTGAATCCATATATATCATCCACACTTGATTCAAGAGTCAACAAGAATGTTTATCATTTAATTATAGGTTCTATAATAGATCTTCAATGAATACTTTGACATCTTGATGATTACCATGATCTTTTTCTTTTGATCTGTGATAACGATCAAAGATAGAGTGCTTGAAACTACCCTTTATCTCTCTAGGATGCAATAAGGAGGAGATAAGAGCTCTCAAATTCATGGGAATGGATAATACCATGAGAATGAGCTCCTAATTTCTTATATAGTGGGAATTAAACACCCAAAAATGGTTCCCCGACACCATTTAATATAATCTCTTTGTCCCACAATATCTCATAAAGCAATATGCACACTTAGTGTCACCATCCTTTTATGATTCATTATTTATTGACCTTATTGGATGTACTTACCATCTTCTACCATGAATATGGATTTAGTTAAGGTACTACCATCCTAATAAACTAGATTTTAGATATTAATTCATTTTGAAAGTGAAAAAATTATATATTAATTATTCAATTAATAGCACACCATTAATGACACACCCAATGCAAACTACCTCGATAAGAATCAATTCCATAGTTTTCATCATGCACCAAAGTACATGATCAAATAGTATGCACTGATAATAATCTAAAGTCAGGTAACCATTACACATGTTCACATATAAGAACTACCAATTACAGCTGAAACATGCAGTGTTCCTGTTAGCGGGTCAGTCCTCATAATCTCATCCACTCAAGATCAATAAGTGTGAACTTCATGAGAAGAATTCTAAAATATTATGATCCCCAATACCTAATAGTCATAAATTATCTATGTCTAATTAGTATATTGTATCTAGAAAATAATACATATATTTAAGATTAATATTATAATATCTTAAGGTTATCATTATAGCTTGAGAACTAATATAACATTTTGATATGAAATATAATATATGGAAATTATCATATAAATAGTGGATGAAAAAATATCAACACTATTATGGTATTTTTACATCATGCATAAGTCACTATAAACATGAGATGGTAATTGAAAAGTACTATTTAAGTTGGTTCTAGGGCACCCACTATTACAACATACTATTAAAACCTAATGAGATGCATAGTTTGAGATTTTGAACTACATGTTAAGGGAGTTTATGTAATGAAAATATTTAAAATAGATTCTTTTACACTTCTCCCACTTTACTTTTTGTTTTATTATTTTTTTACCATACTCATTCTTTTGTTTGACTTCTATATTTTATATTCCATTTTGTCTTTAATTCTTATGTTAATTCCTTTCTTTCATATAAATACCATCAAAAATATTTTTTAAAACATATAAAAAATAAAATCATGATAGAATAACTCCTAAAAGGAAACCTCATTGGAAGAAAAACTTGGGTACTGCTATACTAAAGTGGTTTGGTTATAAACTTGATGAAAGATTAATAAAAACATAGAGAAAACTAAAATTAAACATTTTTATATATATTTATTTAAAATTTTAGTTCATTTGGATAGGTAATTTGGGATATATGGGCTCATCCTCAAACTTCATCAAAATTATGCACCGATTTTGAGGCCTCACTTGTAAGCTTCATTTGGAAAATCTATGGTTGGATTTAACATTTGTCCTAGTTGAATGAAATGTAACCCAATAAGTATTTAATCATAAAAAAGTTCATTTTAAAATTTGGATTAGTGTAGAGAAATTTATGAATGAAATAAATAAAATAATAAAAATCACTTAAAAATAAAAAATTAATCCATTTTCACAATTAAGATAAAATTATTCCTAAAACCTAAAAATGTAAAAATTAGGCTAAAAATAAAAATTCGGTGGTATTAAAACATTGAATTATTGAATAAAATTTATGAAAATATGAGCTTTATTAGTGGCCTTGAGATTACATATCTCAGTCCCAGTTGTGAATTTTGTTCATTTTCAACCCCCTCCTAGTGTATGGTCTCCTCCTTCACATCAGGTCTTTCTATACCAAACTCTATACTAGGATGACATATCTTTTAAAAGAACTTCAAGTGTCTTGATTTTCGTTACCTCATGAAATTTAGTGACATCCAAACCATATATTTTATATCCAACCACAAATTATTATCCATTTCTTATCCTTTATAAAGGATCATTACAGCCTAACCATGGTTGAATCGATATTGGGATGTCTCTACAAACTTTTTGTATATTCCTTTAACATGAATCACACTTTGTGTCTTGAGTGTTTTGAGTCTCCAAAAACCTTTCAGGAATATCGGTAGCGAGTACATTCGAATCCAAGGGAAAACTGGTACATGCATCACAATGAATCTAATTTGCAAATTTATTAACCTACTAACCATTATAAAAGCAAAAAGTAGGGTCAAAACATAGATAGAATAAGTGTAGATACTAGTAATAAATAGGTGGATATGGATGTGTTAGTGTTGTGAAATCTATTCAGGTGCATGCAATTCCAATTATTTAATTCCATATCTAAATATTTATTTCTTCAATAATCACTAATTCCAAATTTAATTAAAACACTCTTAGGGCATGTTATTTGATTCTAGACAACATTAAAATTATTTGTACAAATCATCCATCATTTCATTGTCTAATTTGATGAATAATTTGCATGTCATTTTATCATAAACTCCCTTGGTGAAATTCAACAAACCATTTCTCACAAAGTAGAGGTATCTATCTATGTTAGGTTCGCTCACATGAGATCACTTATTAGGTATCACTCATGAAAGTTTTAAGGTGAAAACACACAAAATATTATTTTTTCAATTAACATAATTATTTATTCAAAATTCAATCATGTGCGATTTACGATTCTATCATGCACGCAACCAAGTTCTGAAAAAAATAAATTATCTAATGATCTTCCACCCATGATTAATTATTAGGTATCATACAATTGGGAAACAAAATATGCATGAAGATCTCATATAAAAATTAGGTTAAACACAAATATAAGTAAAATGAGTAAAAATAAAAATAATATAAAATTATTGGCAATCAAATATGGAAAAATTTAAAGGTATATAATTACCACCACATTCATCAACACTCCGACACCATGAAAATTATCCACCCATCATGAAAACTCAACATAAAAAATAATGCAGAGAAGTCACTATGTTAGTGATGATGTAAATATCACCATAATTTGGTAATAAAGATCTCCAATATGAAAATGATCACTCAACCAATCATTGTAATACCAAACCAAACCATCACAAGCATCTCTATCAAACGATAACTCAACTGGTGTGCAAGGAGGATAATGGATACAACCCACAGTGATGGAAACACTATGGATGGAGGATGTTGGGTGGTTTGGCTTGGCCACTGCACATGGGGTAGTGTCATCTTGGTGTACGAAAGAGAGGAGGTGAACCACTGGTGTGGGTTGAAACTATGTAGTGTCATAGATATGATGGAGGTGGTTGGACATTTGACTGGTGTGTAGGGGGTTGAGTTGGCTGCTCGATGGTGTAGGGTTTTGATTAGAGGAGGATGTAGTAGAGAGGATGGATGAGGAAGGTGGGTCATTGCTGGTGATGCACTGAGTATGGAGGAGGCACAACTTCCCACTATGATGATGGGGTGTGGATGTTTTGGTGTTTGTGGATGGTGCTCCCCCTCTTCTACGACTTCACTGCCGCCTCTCCTTGAAAGAGGACCCCACCTGTGTGTCTCTCCCTACATAAAAAGTGATTAAAATTTGAGATAAAAATTAGTAACAAACAGATTAAAAATAATGAAAATAATAATAGACATAATTACACACACACACATATAAGTAGATATGCTAATATAATATATAAAATAATTAATAGTTAGATAAAATTATAATTTACACTAAAAATAAAAAAATTACTATTAAATGTTAATATAATTTGATGAATATAAAAACTAATAATAATAATAATAATATTATTAAAAATACTAATATTTAAATTGATATACTATAATATATAATACAAATAGAAAAAATTAATATAAATACTAATAAATATTAATAAACTAATAATAAAACTAATATTTGTGAAACTAGTATTAATAATAAAAAAGTTTTAAAAATAAAAATTTAATAAAATATAAAATTAATATAAACTAATAATAATACTAAATTACATATATTAATATACAATTAACTAACAACTCTAAAAATAATAAAAACACTACAAAACTAGGGAAAGAACCTAAAAACACTAAAAGTGGTTAAACTAATTAACAAAAACTATGTTACATATTATTAAAATATTAGAAAATATAATGTTCATAAAATCCCCACACTTAAGCCTCACTCCTAGGAAAAACAATAAGAAATAGTATACAACTTGACCCATAGACAAATCAAAACATCAAAATTACAAGTTCAAAATTTTTCAATCCATTTCACCCAAAAAATATCACGCTTCATTTAAAATTAAAAATTTTAAATATAGTTTCCCTTCCACTCAAATTCTTTCTAAAATAAGTACCTATACTCATGAATCAATGTGACCTACCTCACCACCACTCTATTCTCTCAAAACAATTATTTGAAAAATCTTTTCTCAATTCTCATACACAAGTTTTCTTACCATAAGATTTCCCTGAATTTCACATATACGCTATTGAAAATAAAAATAGCACATTAATCTCAAGGAATTCACATTAGTTTCAAATGTCTATGAGTCTACAGGGCGGTGGGTCATAATTGTTTTTGACAATTTTTGGAAAAATAAGGGTTGAATATTGAAATAAATTCATTATAAGCACCAATCCAAATGTCTCCATCAGAATCTAGATCCGCTACACTTAAAACGTTGCTTTTCCTCAAGTATATGATAATCCAAATATTTTTATCTCTCTTTTATTTTTTATTTTTTTAGGACACAACTCACTCAAATAATATGGGAAAAACTAGTGAGTATCGATTCCAATAACCTTTGAGAGAAATAACAGACAATATCCCAAATAAAGGCACACAAGTAGCTCATACTCTATAGAATATCAGAAAAAGTAGGTCATATAAAAACTCTCTAGTTCCTAGAGTAATGTGTTATCACTTTTATAGGTATCCCTAAAGATGAGGGTTACCACATATGTTATCATTGTTGTAACAAAAAAGAATCTGCATTCCCATATCAAAATACATGTAATACATGTGGATACTGTGAAATAAAATACATATAATCATGATGGGATAATGTTGATCCATGTGAATAAAATGTCTCATTTTCCCTAAAATAACCCTCTCTATGAATGAATATCTCCCCCACAATCAGATTGAAAATCATCATGAAAATATTCAAGAAATGGGTAAGGAAGGGTATCAGATGCGGGCTTATCCTAAATGGATTCTTCATGGACTATAAGGGATACATGACAGAGAAAATGTACTGGTGGCTTAGTGGGTCATAGGGGCTAAATAAATCAAAAAAATTCCTTAGTCATTTCAATTTAACTTTCAAAATACCGATCACTTTGAAAACATGGAAGGTTCTAGAAGAGATAAAATAGCCAAGATACCCTAAAGAAAAAGATAAACATGAGATGATGTAAAAATGGGTCATAATCCTCATAAGTATGGATAACACAGATGAAAATGAGTGGAAATAAGTGTCTAAAAGTATAAAAGTTTATGGAAAACATTTTTTAAGTATAGAATAATATCATTAATCATATAAGTCACGAGATTAAGGATTAAAGCATTCTGAATGAGAATCATGTGCTCAGACTAACTAGGAAGACAAGTGGTATATTCTTGATGTGTTATGAAAAAAATAAAACATCTTTCATTTGGGTTTAACAATTATAGGACTGTTAGTTTTTTTCAATTTTTTGTTAGTTGTTTTACATTATTTTTTTAGAAACATAAAATATGACATAAAATAAAACACTTCCCTAAGTAAGTGAAGATATATGAGAAATGGATGGCTGTATCCAATAAAGCTCCAAAAATGATGCAACTATAAAATATAAACATGGAAAATACATACCCACATAATATCAAAGATATAACACCAAAATTAAATTAACATGTGTATGGTAAAAATGTATATGATGAATTTAACTCCACTGTAGTTCTAGGAGAAAATATATTACAGTAAGTTTATTACATTTTATTATTTAAAAAATAAATGAATTGAAACAAAATTTAGTGAAAGGGAAATAAAATAATGATGGGTTTACTCCCATTAAGAATTAATTTTACTTCTTTTTTAACAATATGTTTATGAAACTCCATCAATATTAAAAGGAAATGTGTACCATAAAACTGCTTCTTTATTGGTAGAAGTGTGGAATCCATTCATTGACAAATAAATTATCCTGAAAGCTCCATAATATCTTAATGGAATATTGTTAGTAAAATTGATGCATGGAATGAAATTAAAATAGACAAACTCAAAAGGGAATGAATATATTTTTTCTGAAGAAAGACTCACTGAATAATTGAATTTCATGCAAAGGGAATCATCATGAAGATCAAGAACATTACCTTTTTGAATTTTCAAAAGAGAATAAATTACCTTACCAAACTATTTTAGTGGTTGTATTATATCGATAATATAATTGAATATAGTATCTAGTTAGATGATGTATCCCAATTTATTTTCACTACTAACTACTATTATAGGGAAATAAACTAGTTTACAACTCAATTCATGTTCTATAGTTTCATTTATTATATCAAGGTCAAGGGAATTGCTAGAATTTGTGGGTATTTCAAGTCAATAATTTTTAACCTCGATGGATGTAGCAGGAGGGGCAAGCTAAATTGGAGTAGATTAATCTATTATGTCACAAATGAAATCTTTTTCAAAAGTTTCTTCTATAACTACCTCTTTATATTTCTCCATTGGCACATGTTTCACCATGAACTTAGGATCCTCCAGAAAATCCCATTCTTCCATTGTTTCTAGAAAATTATGAGTGTTCTCCACAACCATCACTGACTTATTTTCTTACTCCACAAATGTTTCATTTGTCTGTATTTTTGAAAAAAATTTAGACTTGTAAGGATTTTCAGAATGAGGTGATTTAATTTCATTTGAAGTAACGTCCTTTTGAGTGTGGAAATTCATGTTGTATTGGATCAATTCTAACCCTATCAAGATAAATAAGGGTCTTAGTTTAATTTCCTCTTCATCCTAAATTTTCCTTTTTCACTCTGGGATGGACCTATTGTGAACTCACATAATAAGGAAATAGAATCACATTTTTTGGTGGAACATTATATTTGATAGAGTGGAATATTTATCTCTCATATTCTTCAAATGTTATTAGATTGGAAGAATAAAATTGTGACGGAGAGGAGTCATCAATAGTATGATAAAAAGGAGGATCAATCGAAGTAGTATCATTATTAGAATTCAGAAATGGATGTTTTTCAAATATAACCACTACTCTACTTTACTCAAAATAACTGTTTTGAATTATATCATCAAGTGGAAGTCAGTCTACTAGTTGGACAAGATGATTCATTTTATTTTCTATATCTTTTATTGGGGAAAGAAATTTTACATTTTGTTCATCTTGAATATCAAACATCCTATTTGTCTCATTGATAGAAGAGAAAAACATGTTTCAATTATTCAATCATTTTCTCACATGGTGGTTGGTCAAATTTCATGTCTTCAACTTATGTGAAAGGTGATTTATAAACCATAATATTTTTGAGATTGTGGTCTTGATAATTCAATGTTTTTAAAAATATTTTTCAATATATAATAGAGATCATGAATTTTTAGGTTCTAAATTTTCATAAATACTTTTACTTTGAAAATGATCAAATGGTGGGTAAGAACTTGAAGTAGAATATGGTGAAATATTCTTTCATGGATCATGATACTAACTGGAATAAAAATTATTAAAATTAACATAATTACCTGGAGAGGTCATGTGCAATTTAAAGTTTTATTTCATAACATGCATCATGGGTGGGTATTGGTTGTAATTGTGTGGTATGGCCCATGCCATTCTGAACTTATATGTGTATTGATTTTTCTTTCAATGGAATAAGAAATACCTAGAGTAGATTTGAAATTTTTATTTTGTTTTGTTTTTTTAAAAATTTTATACCTAAATAATTATTTTTAAGGAACTCTTAATGCTACTATTCTTCCTATAAATAACACCAAAAATTTGGTATGTGCATCAAAATGCATCCAATTTTTAAATTTTTTAACCAACCAACTACTACAGAAGTAGTGATTAGGTTCAAACCATAGAGGGAATGTGTGTAGACACTAGGAATATCCTCTGGAAATAATGTTCATAAAGATGAGTTTTTAATGTGATTAATAACTAAAATATCTAAAAAAACTAAATAACTATTTAAAAATTATTAATTAAATTAACTAAAACTATCTAAGTGAACTAAATTAATCTATGTAATAAATAGTCATATATGGAAGTTTCAGAGTTGTGATGTCTATTCAGGTGCATGCAATGCCAATTATTTAATTTCCATATTTGGATATTTATTTATTCAATAATCACCAATTCTATTTTTAATTAAAAAATATTAGGTCTCATTTTATTATGTTAGATAGTATTCAAATTATTTTCATAAATCATCCATCATTGCATTATCTGATTTTATAAATAATTTTCATTTCATTTTAGCATCAAATCACTTAGTGAAATTCAATGAACCATTTCTCACAAATCCAAGGTATATATTTGTGTTGAGTTCACTCACATGAGATCACTTATTAGGTATCCATCATGAATGTTTGAAGGTGAGCACATAAAAAATATTAATTTTTCAATTAATATATATTTATTAATAATTCACTCATGTGTGATTTATGATTCTCACATGCACATGATCAAGTTCTAAACAAATAAATTCTCTGATGATCTCTCGCCCATGATTACTTATTAGTTATCACATGAATGGGAAACAAAGTATGTGTGTAGATCTCATATGATAATTCATTTAGACACAAATATAATTAAATAAGTAAACATCCAAATAATATAAAATTATTGGAAATCAAATATGGAAAACAATTTAAAGGCATGAAACTACCATCATATTCATCAATACTCTAACACCATGAAAATTAGACACCAATAATGCAAACATAACATGAAAAATAATTCATAAAATTCACCATGTTCATACTGATGTGAATATCATCACAATCTAGTAATGATGATCGCCAATATGAAAATCATCACTCCACCAATCACTGTAATACCAAACCGAACCATCGCACACATATATAATAGATGATGGCTACAACCCAACACTACAAATGGAGGAGGTCAAGTGGTTAAGCTTGGATACTACATAGGGGGTAGTTTCGTCTTGGTGTGAAATAGAGAGGATTTGCACCGCTGGTGTGGATTGTTTATGTGTGGTGTCATGAATAGAAATGAGGTGGGTGGAAGTCCGACTGGTCCATAGGGGGTTGACATAGCTGCTTGATGGTGTAGGATTTTTATGGGAGGAGGCTGCAGTAGAGAGGAAGAGTGAGGGAGGTGGGCTACTACTGGTGGTGCACTGAGCTGGGAGGTGGTACTACTGCCAGTTGTGATGATGGGGTGTGGCTGTTTTGATGCTCGTGGATTTTTTCATCCCTCTCCTAGGTTTTTTTCACCACCTCTCCTTGAAAATGGACCCCCTGTGCATATCTCCCTACCTAAAAAGTGACTAAATTGTGAGATAAAAATTAATAAAAAAAATAGATATAATTACACACAGAGTTAGATAAAATTACAATCTATACAAAAATAAAAATACTACTATTAAATGTTAATCTAATTTAATGAATATAAAAACTAATAATATTAATACTACTATTATTAAATCTAATAATATATAAAATTTTATAAAATAATATATAATATATAATAAAAATAGAGAAAATTAATATAAATACTAATAAATATTAATAAACTAATAAAAAAATATTAGTGAAAATACTAAAAATAATAAAAAAGTGTTAAAGATTAAATGTTAATAAAATATAAAATTAATCTAAACTAATAATAATAATAAATTACTAATATTAATATATAATTAACTAAAAACTATAAAAATAATAAAAACACTAAAAAACTACAAAAATAACCGAAGAACACTAAAATTGGTTAAAATAATTAACAAAAAAATTGTTAATGATTATTAAAATGTTAGAATATCTCATGTGCATCAACAACTCTGCTTGGTAATGGTATCAATGCTTCCATATTCAGCCCTAGAAATTAGAATCATATTTCATCTTAAGAAGATGGCCCTCTAATATCCATACTCATCTAACAACATTATAGTAGAACCTTCTATTCAAATGTGATCAAATATCATCCTCAAAATACTTTTCCCATCTCATCATTTCTCGATTGAAATACCTTAGGTCATGTTATACAACATCATCACTCCCCATTCTAAATGTGTTGGGTGGTATTAGCTCTTGAGCTCCATTTGGGTTGACATATCACATTACCACCCATGGTATAAGCCCCAAGACCTTAAAATGTGTTCACTGCTTCTTGATATGATATATATTTTCCCAAGACTCTCATTTATATTGATTTTTCTTTATCCCAACTGAATAGATATTCTCGTCCTTCGGTAGAAGTTGTGTGACCTTAAACATTAACCAAAATTGGTATGAGCACCAAAAACTTAAACTATGGATGTCATTGTGATGGTCTAACTAGAATTATTGTTTCTATTCACATTGGGATTTTCCTTTCCCTTGTTAAATATATTGTCCTAATATTTGGTCAAAGCTAAGAGAACTCAAACCCCAACGATACCTATTCAAAGCTGCGTGACCTTAATCCCCAACAACAGTTTCTCAAAGATATATGACCTTAAGCTCTAGACCTTAATGGTCCAAATTAAAATCCCATTAAACCGTAAAAGAATAGTGACATAAGTCTTTCCAAGTCAAAACTCCTAACGTATGGATTGAGAAAGCATCAAGTCTTCACTCGCTAACTCACCCCCTTCCAAGACATAGGAAAAAGTTAGAGCAAAAGACAAAAAAGGAACAAAGATTTTGGGGCCTCCCATACAACCTTAGTTGAAGTCAATCTCTTCTTATTGAATCCACTAGTCAAAGAAAAAGATAGATCAATTTCATGTTATATATTTTTTCCTTGAATATGTGTTCAATATATGGTGTCTTAACCTTCAGGGTGATGTAACCCTTCTTGAATACCCATATATCCAAGAACATAATTCATTAGTAATTTTTTTGAACCATTTTAAACCTTCTATGTATATTATAAATGAGTGAATTCATATCTCTATTACACCTATAATTATAAATGTTAATGAAACCATATTTGGAACTGCAATCCAGTGGCATATTTTTTCCTAAGGAGAAGGTCCTATAATATTTTTACACCTTTGATAGCATTGCAACAAAACTCATTATTTTAATATGGTAAATGATCATCCCCTGTATACCCATTCCATATCATCATACTCCAATTAAAATTTCTTGAGTTATGATTTACACAATCCATAATCCAATTATTAAAGAGGATTAAATACCCTTGATGTTCCATATTCATGCATCATACCCATTCTCAAGGTAAGAATATGGAATCCTATTCTTAAACCTCTACCAGTCCTCATCATGTGACCCTAAACCACATGACATAATGTTACAATAATTATAACCTAAAACTGTATGGACCTACCCCTAAGGTGTTCTTGGTGGCATTGGGTTCTCATTCACATCAAGTTTTCCTCGCCTATGCTTTTATAAAAACCACCTCACCTTATTTTTTCAAAGCTATCTCACCTTAAACACTAGCTACATTATTCCAACTTGAAAGACCTTAAAATATCAATGGAAAGAGACATAGTTCTCTCTATGTTGAAAATTTTCAAATGGATACCTGGGTAAAAGTTGATTTATTCTCTCATTGTCCATGAACCTCATATATCCTAGGAAAAATTGAGTGTTTGGAAGAAAATAAAAAGGCATAAAAAATTTCAAGAAGAAAACCTATAAAGTGAGGTCTGATAAAAATCCAAGTTCATGCCTACTATATCCCCCCCATATGAGGCTTAGTAAAAATTTAGGGCTATAAAATGAAAGGGACACAAAGATTCCAGGGTCCACTATATGACCTCAAAAAAGTGAAACCATTCTCAAAATGTCTCTTGGACTAAAAAAAATAGTTCAAAAAAATGTTAATACTCATATATTATATTAGTTTAACTATAAAAAATATACAAATGTGGGATCTAAAAGT
This sequence comes from Viscum album, assembly GCA_963277665.1. Classification (NCBI taxonomy): domain Eukaryota; kingdom Viridiplantae; phylum Streptophyta; class Magnoliopsida; order Santalales; family Viscaceae; genus Viscum; species Viscum album. Next base: position 535,237,914 of record OY728166.1, read on the forward strand.
ACTCAATCCCTCTCAAACATTGGGATCCTTATTCCGAGATTCCCTTTCATGGTTTTCATCATGATGAGTCATTCAACCTTCCATTCACTTTCATGGTTATCATCATGATGATTCATTCTACCTTTCATTTTTGAGTGGACCAACTCTAACATATAGTGATGGTATATATGTCACTTTATCTACATTTCCTATACCCACTCTTGGGGTACACATATAGGAGGAAACCACCCATCATATCCAAGTATACTAACTCTATTGTATAGTGATGGTATATATTCAATTGTATTCGGGCCACCTATAGACCTCCATAAGCACACATCCAAGAGGAAACCTTCTTGAATCAAGTATTTTAAAAACACGATTTAGGCTACCCATATCCATTAAATGTTCATATGGGTTTTATTATCTTGATATTACTCTTTGAGAGTTTCATAGGTTATCATGGATCGATGATTAGGGTGAGATAAGAATAAAATAATTGAAAATGATATAAAATTATTATTATTATTTATTAATCAAAATATGAGAGGAAAATACACAATTTGGAGTCTCTCCAAATATGTTCATGAAGGTAAGATCATTTTTTGAAAGGGAACTCACATGCCAGTTGTAGTTCATAGACACTGGTACGTGTACACTCATTCATGGGTGGTACTACGTGGTAAGTGGTTAACGAACAACTATAAGTCATATGTGAAAAATAAAAGGGGACCCAATCAGACTTATATAGGGGTACCCCCTACATGGACTATATAAACTCCATGCACGATATATTACTTCTTCATAATCATCTCCTCTTCAAGTTAATCATGCCCATTTTGATAGGGTTCATTTGTTGAGGCCCTCAAAGTGTTATATGATATCAAAAAGGAGATTGAAGTGGAAAATTTTCAAAGGAAATATTCATGTGAATCCATTTATTGGTTTTTGAAGCATCACATGTTCGTGGACAGACGACATATGTGGTAGTGATCCAGAGTTCCTATACATGACTACATGGTGACTTCACAAACTGAAGGTGAACAAGAAAATAAGGTAAAGATCCCATGAAACCATGTGGTGACATCATGGACTAATGTCTTATAGGATAGCAATGAGGAGATTTCTAGACAACCATGTGATGACCTCATGCATTCTAGGTTAATGAGACGATGAGGTAGAAATTGCATGCCACCCATATAGATCCTTTATAGGGTATTGGATATGGTTTGTGAGTGTGAACCTCCTTCATGGTTTACTCCCACTTTGTGGCCACATACTCCTAATGAAGATGCTTATTTTGGGAAGGAGGTTATTGAACGTAACCTATAAATACCTAAAATTTTCATTTTTGGGGAGGATGGATTCCAAATTCAAAGGATTTTTCTTGATAATTAGAGAAATTTTTCCCTATTTATAGAGTGATTCCCCCTTCTAGAAAATATTTCATACCCATTTGGGTGACTAAATCATTCATGTAATAATCAACAAGTAATTTTGGGGCTAATGAAGGGAGTAAAAAAATGAGGGAATACCCTGTGAGGGTTCATTGATGAACCTTATATGTGAGAGTTCATTCATGAACCTCCCTCATGAAGGGTTCATCCATGAACCTCCACCATGATGGGTTATCAGTGAAACTCATTTATAAAAGCTTTATCCATGAACCACCTCAATGAGGGTTCTCCTATGAACCTTTCTTGTGAAGGGTCTGTACATGAATCTCCATTATGAGGGGTTATCCATGAACCACCCTCACGAAGGGTTTGTTCATGAGGATACTTACAAGACTCATTTTTGAGTCTTCCCAATGAAGGCCCATTAGTAGGATTTGTTCATGAGGCTCCTCCATGAGGGTTATCCACAGAACTCATTCTTAGTGGGTCACTCACAAACTTCCTTCACAGAGGTTTGTCCATGAGATTCTTTTACACACAACCTCTATTCCAAGTTATATATGGTTATTGTTTCATCATGTATCACCTTTATACTATGTGATATAAAGGGCATCCTCAGTATTTTCATTCCACCTCTTAATATCCCTCAACCATAAAAAAATTAACATATATTTTGTCATTTCATGAAGTAACCTAGTTATGGGTAGTCAAGATTTATTCACATATTTTATTCTATATTTGTCATCTAATTGAATTGGGTTTGTTCAAATGACCACATAGGAAACCTATCTGGTGTAAGCATCATTATATCCTCAAAAATATATATTCCCCACAAATCCCTTCATCCTTATTTAGTTACCAGAGAATAGAATGCAGAAATATACACTTGGGATTCCCATGAATAATCCCCACTCAATCCTTTATTTTCTCACCATTTTTGAAACAAAAAACCTAGTTGTGTGACATAAAACCACATGAAACCATTCTTACCACATGATTTTAAACTACATGGTATAGTACTTTCCCATGACCTTAAACTATGAAAATTGAACTATGTGGGATTTGATTCCTATTAATCAGGACATATAGGATGCCTCATTGAGTTTTAAATCCAGAATAAAAAACCATATTTCCATTGGTCTATACTCCTTAAGAAACCCATTTCCCCATTAGGATATATTCCTTATGATCCATACCACTCCTCATTGATCCATATTAACCAATTACCCATATAGTACATTCTATATGGGGAAATATTCTCCTATGATCCTATCACACCTTCTCATATCTAGTTACTAATAGGTAGGGTAAGCCAAAATGATCAGCTTATAAATTAGTCCCACACCAATTTATCACTTGGTACCTTTCACCGAGTAGTCTACACTACATGAATTTAAACTACTTAGAAGTGGTCATGACTATATGACCATAAAGAAACCACCAATGGTCCTTATCACATGAACTTAAAAGGTATGATGTGTATTATCAAGTGGTAAAAAACTATACAGGTTCTAATTCCCTTCACAGGGATACATAAGAATCCCCTATCATAGATTGATCCCAATACCGTGAACACCTACCATCACCCTGGACAACAATAAACTCCAAAATTACCCATTGCGTGGATTGAAACAAAAACATCACTAACTAATAGAAGAAAGACGGAGAACCTATGATATATTTAAATGGTTATATTATTAGAGAACCTCTAATATACACTGATGGTCCCATATATGGATAATATACGATACATACACATGTTTACATCAACAAATTATTTCAATCAAATCACTAGTACTGTAAAAGTGGGTGCCTTAGAACCAACTTGGACAATACTTTTCAATTACCATGTCATGTATATAGTGAGTTATGAATGATGTACACTTATCATAATAATGTTTATTTTGATTCATTCAATATTTATATGGTAATTTCCTTAGATTACTTTTCATATCAAAAGGTTATAGTAGTTTTTCGGATATAATGAGAACCTCGAGATACAATGAAATTAATATTAAAAATATATCCTATGGTATAGTTACATCATACTAACTAGACATAGATTATGCGTGACCATCAAGTGTTGGAGGGGTCATAACTATTGAGACTTCTTCTCATGAAGTTTTCACTTGGTGATTTTGAGTTGATGAGATCACGAGGTTTGGAATGCCAATAGGAAAACCACATGTTTCAAGTGTCATTGGTAGTTACAATATGTGAACACATGTAATGGTTTCCTAACCTGAAATTATTATCAGTGTATACCGGTTGATAATGTAATCTTATGAAATATTAAAACTATGACATTGATGTCATAGCAAGATAGCTTTCTCTTAGTGCATCAATGGTGGTACGAAATTGATTAAATAATCAAGATAGGATTTTTCGCTTCCGAAAGGAAGTGATATCTTAGGCCCAGTTGATCAGGATGGTAGTACCATTACAAAATCAATGGCCATTGTAGAAGAAGGTAAGTATATATAGTTAGGTCAATGAATAATAAAGAAAGAAAGAATGATGTCACAAAGTGTTCATCAGGATTTATGAGATATCTTGAGGAAAATAGATTATATTACATGAAACATGTTCATATGAAAGGTTGTTTTTGCTATAAATTTTTTCTTATCCTCTAAGGGTCTTGATGGATTTCTAGAATCCACTCCTAGTCTATGAATAGTATTCAATATTATCAAGATAATGTCCTAGAGGGAAACACACTAAGAATATTCAAAATTATGACATATTATTATAAATTGGAGTATATTATTGGTCCTGCCACTGGGGTCTATGGATGTATGAGAATATATGATCTCCATGAAATAATTTCATATTATTCAATTTTAGAATAATTATAATTTAATTTATTTATTAAAATTATTCATAATATATTTAAGTGAATACAATGTAAAATATTTAATGAATGAATTTTATTTTAATATTCAAGGTTTTTTAATATTCACGAGAATATCGAGCTGAGTTAAATGAATTTATTTTGTCACATAATATATTTATTATATTACAAGTAAGTGATAAAAATATAAATGACATTTATGACACTGCATGATTTTGAGAGCTCCTCTCTCCTACCTCATGTATCCTAGAGATATAATTTCTCATTCCAAGCAATGAAGCGAATACCTCCTTCATGGATCAATGGAATAGTGTAGTAGTGTTCCTCAAGATGTCAAAGACATTGTCTTATCTCTACACCAGAACATTAATTTTGATAATTAATACTGCCAAAGATTTTTGAAGTGTGTGTGGATGATCTAGAGGGATTCATTATTGGTTCCTTTGTGAAACAACCACCGACTAAGAGAAATTATTGAGCATGGATTCATATCGAATGAGGTAATTGTTCTTTTTATTTTTGTTCTAAAATCTTTTATAAAGGATCCTTAACTTTCATATTGTGTTTCATATCACTAGAGATGATGTAGTTACATTGATCTGGAAATGAAAAATTGTAAATCCTCATCCCATCTGCTTCCACTACACACCATGGTACCTTCAATTGGTATTAGAGTGATCACATGAAAATTTTAAGCCAAGGAAAATTAAATTTTCATTAAATTCATGAAGAGTGCATTGTGACCATCCCATTTCCATAGATGTCGATCCAATCTGATATTAGATGGATGATATATAACCATATAAATATCAAAATATGGATCAAAACCGTATTTATGGGTTAAAAAATAAAGAACATATATATTTATATATATGTTATTTTTTTCTTGAGGCAAGTTAGACAAGATATAGAGGATTCCTACCACCTTCCAGGACTGAAACCCCCATTTTGGGGTTTTATGGGCTACCGAGGGCCTGAAAAAAATGTAAACATTTTGAAAACCAACTTATTTTTTTTTGAAATATAATAAATTTTAATTTAGGACTGAAAAAAATTACTTGAATTAAAATTAAATGAATTATTTTAATTTATTTAATTTTCATTGAAATATATTTATCACAAATTTAATTTTTCTTTTGCATTTATTTTGTGTGCTGACTGATCTTCAGGATTGAACGACCAATGTATGTTTGATTTTATTTATTTATTAATGAATTATTGCATGTGGTTATTTTTTTGTAATAATTAATTAATTAAATAGATTGTTTGTGCATCATATTTCTTCCTTTAATATTTATAAGGGCCCGCATGTCTATGAGAGATACTTTTCATGTGTATTATGCATTCCCAAGACCCCCTTGCCCACATGTGAGTACTTATATATCATGATGAGGGAATTTTAAGAAACAAACCACATCAAGACAAAGATGTATTTTAGATGATATGGTGATACATTGGACTAGGGTGCGATATATGATACAAGTTAGACATGAATAAGATATTTTACCACAGGGTCACAGTTGGTCCATTGAGTGTAAATGGACCAACTAATACCATATGCTTAAGATCAGTCAAGTTTTTCATTTAATTTATACTTTTCTTATTATTATTTTTTGTGTATTCAAGTGAGCATGATCGCATCAAATAATAAACTAAAATTTAGATATTAAATATAATTAAGATGACATGGATGTTTTTTATTTATTGCATAGTCAAGTTGGGAGTGAGATCACATAGTATGTGCATATCTGATAGAAAATTATTTTTTTCACTGAGAAATAATATATAAAAAACCTCAAGGAAAATTTTATTCGCAATGCCATCCATCATTTGAATTTGAAAAAAAGGGTGTATGGGGTGATCATCGTCTATAGTTGATAGTGCCTCCTACTATTGGGGAGTTCTTATAAAAGTGATGTGTCTACTTATCTAAAGGTAGAAGTAAATAATTATAAATAGCTAGCTTGTTTCATATTTAGAGTCAAATCATTGAGTAAACCAAGTTTATGATTTCTACAAGTTGAGACCTCACTCAATAGTTCAAGGTGCCATGAGTTAATGTGGTTGGATAGTCAAACACCTACCTTGAAACACTATGAGTAGTGGAATATCCATAGTTTAGACTATTAGGAGATATTTTTATGTATCCTTTTAACTAGAATACTCAAGAGACTTGGTATTATGAATCTAGTAGCGAGGGATACCAGGGTTTGATAAAATAGTGGGATACATATAATGATTTATTTAATTGGTAATGACTAATATATAATCATGGTGAAAGTAATAATCTGCTAGTGATTATTTTTATGGAACAATAGAAAGTGATACCACATATACACTGTGATTACTATTGTATATAGAACATGTACTCATCGGTGTGAGTTTACAAGAGTAGTATAGGTGATTGTGAAAAGCACTATGATATAAGAAATTCTATGTGATGGAGTCCCTACTACCTATTGAGCTACCTCAGAAAGAAAGGGTGAGAAATATTATTACAAGAGACTCATGTATGATTAATTTTATGTTTAAATCATAATGATATAATTAATTTCCAATGAGTTGTGGAAATAACATAAGGACATCAATGATTTCAAATGTTGTATCATCTTTGAGAAGTTTTCAAGGAGAAAGAGAAGAGAGATATGAAAGAGGTGGATATTACACCGAATACATGTGAATCAAAATAAAAACCATGATCTTTAAAAACATCCCTTTCTTATATTTTCAATAAATTACACCAATTTTATTTTAATATTAAAAAATTAATAGCATAGAAAAAAATATTCATTACATTTAAAACAAATAACAACTTAAAGAAATAATGGTCTTTAGTTTTTACGGTGCACAAGTTGGAAGATAAGAAGAAAAGGCAAATGGAAAGTGTGATTCAAAAGGTATCTTCATAATGTACTCTAAAATAGAAAAGGAATTAAACAAGAAATTATTTTCATCCTGTACCATGATATAAGTCCATGGAAGATTAAATGCAATAAATTGAACTAGAAGGAAGCAGAAGCTTCCACTTAGTATATATTCATCATTATAAATGATGTTTATATAATACTTATAGGGTATTAAATATAATATTCCTATCAAATATGTGTATTTAAATATAGTAAATAAGTAATAAAATGAATCCTCATAAGAATTAAGGTGAATTATCCAAGTGGCTGAGAAAGTGTGATTCCAAAGTTAGCGACAAGAAGTTCACAAATTCTAATTTCCAAGTTTAATAATTCTAGATCAAATTTTGTTAAGTATACAAAAAAATTTATCTCACTTTTACATTTCATACAAGGATACATTATTACATTTAGGAATTAATGTTTTTTATGGTGTATAATACTCAATTAATAGTTCATTAATTCTCAAATCATTGTAAATAACTGATGAATATAAAAAATTTAAGACTCGGTTATACCCTATTGTGGAATGATAATTATTTTAGAGTAAAACTAAGTAGTTATAAAGGATATACTAATTTTTATTTTTGACTCTTTAGAGATAAAGACCTTAGGTATTATTGACACATTTACTTATTTAGTTTTGGAAAAATAAGCCTTTAGAAATAAAGGTAATCCATAGATATTTTGGAGCGTTTTCATCTAGATATCATGAACTATAACAAGTTTAATAAAGTGATAAATATACTTCATATTATTACTTTAAGTGTTTTAAAGAATGTTGAAACCAGTTAGATAATATGAATGGTTAGAAGATATGAGTTGCTTCAGGCCTATGTGCCAAAGAATATTTTGACCAATCATTCATCGATCATTATAATGTAGCCCATAGTAATTAATAAACACACATTAACTTATACAAATCAAATCTATGATGTTAGTAAAGAGGATTTATGGTGATTCCTACATGAAAAAATTTATCAATATAATATATCATGGATTAATTCCTAAATGCATATTTCTTTATACACATCAATTTTATGATGTGAGTGAAGGAAACATCAATACTGAGACTCATACACATTGAAAAATATTCTATTATATTTTTGTGGAATTATTCACAAATAGAGATATTATACCATAACCATATTCCAGTTATAGTAAAAAATGGATATCATATGAGTTATAGTATAATATAAACCCATCATATAATAATAAAATGTGTTTAGATGCAAAGTATTTGTTAAGGATATAAATAAAATTGCATCAAGAAAATCACAATGTGTATATAAAATAATTATCCTAAAGGTTTATAAGGATATTACATAAATCATTGAGATAGAAAAAGTTATAGTTATGTTATAGACTATATTTCTATAAAAGGGTGTACATATCTATTTTAGAGAATGGGAGAAATATTTACTTGGATTTATTCAATGATGCAGATTCACAAGTGGTTGTCATGGGAACAAGTTACATTAGAGATTGTGGAAAGGGTATGTTCTAGAGACATATACTATATAGAAAAGATAAAACCATAGTGGTTGTTTTACAATCATCGCGACGGGTGATACATTATTCACCGAGAATAATGAATCCTACCAATAAACATTAAATGGAAATAATACAAGATTGATATGTTTAATAAAATTTAATAATGGATTCCATGCATTAAAGTATAGGTGTTTAGTATTTTTAATGGTTCAAATCTTGATACTATAGTGGTATTCAATAGAAACATTACATGGGTTGTATAAGAGTGGAACCAATAAGGCTCTATTGGTTATACCAATTCATAAAGCCTAAATACATTATAACTTTACTTTTTATAGATAATTCCTAAGATAATTTTATTTGGAATTTTATTTTAAGACCAACTTTCTTTGAAAGTATCTATATGATAAAACCATAAATATTTGGGGACACCATATAATTTAAACAAGGGTTCCAAGTTATTGTAAGAAAAAATATCATAGAATATTCATTTGGAATAATTTTTTTCCATATGTCTATAAGATTTTAGTGTGAGAAAAACTATTTTACAAGTAAAATATGTTTATAATATATAGAATAAAGCTATTAGTCTTACATTTAGTTAAGGCTAGAATGAAAGTCACACTCTAGAGATTTACTTAAATTAGCAACCTAAGATATAGGGAACAAAATCTAATAAGGCAGATCTAATGGGTTTTTAGACTAAGTTAAAGTAAATACACTGAAAATGTATTGAAAAATAAAATTTATAACCAATAAAGAGATATTTTATACCAATTTCACATGTAAAAAATCTCTCCCGGAATACATTTACGAGACATAGGATGAGATTAATGTGGTAAGTATAATTGAATATGATTCTAGGATTACTCAATCACACATGTCATGATATGTAAAAGATATGATATTTACAATATAAACATTATGGTAGGTAAATATTAGTTATATCTAAGATAACTACATGAGAAGTAGTCAGAACTATCCAATTGTACTTGAGCGAGTACAAAAGAAATGTTCTTGGTATTTTTATATGAAGGGACACTATTTTAAGGGGATGAAAACTATATTACATTATATCAATATGATCTAATATCATAGGTAAGATAAGGTAATGGGAAATAAAAGATCATTTAATCTAGTGGTATCCATATCTTCAAATTCTGAGTGTGTTTTGGATTTTGATGCAACTAAAGAAGCTATGTAAAATATGAAATTATTTGTTCTAGTTCATGGAATTACACATAGTAAATAAAGTTTTATCATAACATAAATTATAATAATCCTACCATCGGTACTAGCCAATATGTCATGTTTTGATAGTGGAGAAAAAAGGAATATACTCAGGGGTATAATCTCTTCAGTAGTCTTACTCAAGAAGGTGAAGTCATAGATAATAGAGAAGCCACAAAACTGAGACGTGATATGACCAATGAAAAAAATCCATAAATCCACATAGGCATGATTTTATCAGGTGAGAGTTAACAAGTATAGTTATAAAGTTGGATTTAGTGCAAGAGGGAGTGTAGAAAAAGGCAGTTCCCTAGACCTAACTTGAACAATACCTTTTGATTACCATGTCATGTATAAAATGAGTTGTGCATGATGTAAATGTAACACAATAGTGTTAATTTTTCTATGTCAACTATTTATATGGTAATGTCCTTAGATTACTTATTGTATCAAAAGGTTACAATATTTACCAAGATATAATGAGAACCGTGAGATACTATGATATAAATCTTAAATATATGTCCTATGGTCTTGTTAGATCATAATAACTGGACATAGTTTATGTGTGACCATTAGGTGTTGGGGGCTCATAAGCATTGATAATTATTCTCATAAATTTATCACTAGGTGATCTTGAGTAGATAAGATCATGAGTATTGACCCACCAATATGAACACCACATGTTTCAAATGTCATTGTTTTTTCCTATCTATAAACACATGTAATGGTATCTTGACTTGATATTATTATCAATGTATATTAGTTGATCATGTACTGATACAATACTAAAACTGTGTAATTGATGTTGTAGTGAGGTATATTGTGTTGGGTTCATCATTGGTGGTATCACATTGATTGAATAATCAATACCAAATTTTTCACTTCCAAAAGGAAGTGATATGTTTGGCCTAATTGATCAGGATGGTAGCACATTTACTAAATCCATGGCTGTGGTAGAAAAATGTAAGTCTATCTAGTTAAGTAAACAAAAAATAAATCAATAAAGGATTATGACAAAAAATGTTCATCCTGATTTATGATATATCACAAGAAAAAGAGATTATATTACACAGTGTGTGTTCGTAGGAAATATTATAATTTCTATGAAGTTTTCTTTATCTACTTAGGGGCCTTGATGGGTTTATACACTCTACTTCTAGTCTGTGAATTCTATTCACTGTTGTCGAGATAAGAGCCTATAGTGTCACATACTAAGCATATTCAAAATCCTGGCCTATTATTATGAATAGAAGTATAGGACATGGTGGGACCACCATTGGGGTGTAAGGATGCCTAAGAATATGAGATCCCCATAAAATAAATAAATTCATATTATTTGAGTTTATAATAATTGGTATTTAATTTATTTATTAAAAGTATTCAGAAATATATTTAAATGAATACACTGGAAAATATTTAATGAAATAATATTATTATAATATTTTTTTTAATATTCATGGGAATATCGAGCCGAGTTAAGTGGATCTATTTTATCACATAAAATATTTATTAGATTATAAGTAAGTAATAAAACTATAAATGATATTTATGATATTTAGTTGGTTATAACATGTTGTTTATGTCTTATTTAGTGGGTATCAAATATTTAGGGGTAGGGGAGATAATTCCAAGTATTTATTAACCCACTATATAAGGAAGTGGAGGCTCTCATTCATGGTACTATTTACTTCATGATTTTGAGATATCATATCTCCTCCCTCCCATATCCTAGAGAGAGAAGTTCCAATTCTAAGAAATCGATCAAATATCTCATTCATGGATAGATGGAATGGCGCAGTAGTGATCATCGGTACATTGAAGGTATCATTAGATATCCACATCAGCACCCTAATTTCAATGATAAATTATGTCATAAAATTTAAAAGTTAATGTTGAAGATCTAGAGGGATCCATCCTTGGTTCCTTTGATCAAAAAACCGACGATAATGAGTGGTTGTCGAGTGTAGTTTTAGATCGAATGAGGTAATTGATCTTTTTTGTTGCAATTAAATATTTCACATAGGATCTTTAAATTATATAATTGGATACATATCATTAGAGATGATGCATTTACATCAATATAATGATGAAAATTTTTAAATCCCTAACCCATATGCTTCCATTTTACACCCTGGTAACTTTAACTAGAATAGTGGTAACTAATCCCACACTGATATTTTGAAAGGATTTAAAAATATATCTTAAATCTATAAGAATGTTTTATAGTAAGAAATAATTCCACAAAAAAAGGTTATATGAGACTAAACTCCCATCATCTTGACCAAAAAACATTCCAAAGCATCATTGGTAAATCCCCCAAAACCACATACCTTTAGAAAGAAAACCCAACATGACTCAAAACATCATAGGCATGGAAATCCATCAGAAACACTCTCTTCATAATATATTACTTTAATTCAATTTATAAGAGAGGATATTGTTTCAAAAAATCATAGAACACAATAATTGGGAAGATTTATTCTAATTTTTAATACCCTGATTCACTGATCGTGCAGTTTTCATGGACCACAATGAAATATAAATTTTATTTTATTAAAATATTGGAATACAACATAGGGATGAACAATAACATTTTCCAAGGAGAGTGGGTTGGTAAAATTATCACTGTTATAAATCACTTATGTATTTTTCTTTTGTTTTATTAATTATTAAAAAAACTAATTTTTTTTGTTTGAATTTAAAACAGTTAAAATATAAGACATAGTTAGGGTGAAAGGGGTATGGATCTGGGGAAGATTACATAGATTATTCATTATCATATAGTTATCATTAAAAATGTGTTTCAATATCATTATTATATTTCTAAACTTTATCTATTTTGAGTTTCTAAATACACACATAATAAATCTACCCTGATACATTTAGTTTTACCTCCTCCAAAATGAAGAGGAAATGAACACACTTGATTGAGTCTTTCATTGTCTCAATTCCCAGCTCCATAATACGTTTTTTATCCCCCAATCCATAATTCTTCATTAGTATTCACTATGAAATGAGATAGGGTGAGAGAATTTATTAGATAAAGTGAAAAATGAAGTAGTTCATTAGAAACAGAATTTGAATATCATCGATACGATTCTTTTAATTTTACCACCGCAACAAGGATGAAATTAGGAAAATTATAAAGAATAGGTGCCTATGTGATCTCCCCCAAGGACCTATCCCATGAGTTATTTCTTCATGATTTGGAGTTTAAGAGATCATAATAAAAATATAGAGGTTTGAGAAAAAGAATGAAGAAACAAGGGGAGAATAGAATCACACATCATAGTTAACAAAATAAAGCATGGATTATCTATTAAAATGAAATTGTATAAAGAAATAAATATAGGAAAAAGTATAGATATGGTAATAAGATTCTGAATATTTATAAGTGGGGAGGATGGGAATTATTTATATGTAACATATTTTATTTCTCACATTCAGTGTAATTTTTTTTGGATGAGGGTTGCATGTGCTTCTCCCATGGTTATGATCAATTCTATTAGGAGTATCTTCATTCCATGATCATGTGTGTAAAACTTTAGAATTGTTTCAATGCTTTGTGGCTTTAGTGTAAGTCTTCTAAAATTTCCCCAGCCATGTATTTGCGGTGTAGTGAAAAAATGTATGTCTGATGCCACTTCTTCCAATATCCACACAAAGAAAAGAAAACTCAATATCCAAAAATTTTATAAATTCATCATGGGATTGGTTTATTATTATATTTCATTTTAATTTTATCATTATATATATATATATAGTATTTATTTATTTTTATTCCTTTTCCTTTTTTAGGGGGTACACTCTCATTGGTTTCCTTCTAGCTGGAGATTGGCCATGGTAGTGCTCCTTCTCCCTTGTGGTGGTCAGATCAATCAACCTCCATGGAAGTGAAGAGATCACAGTGGTCTGTGGTGTCACCGACAATGATGAAATATGTGAAACTGGATTTTGGCTAGTATCTTGATTCTTTTCATCCTTGGATAGGGTGTCTTCTTCACCACATGACCGATGAGTTGCAATAGTTATTGGTCTTTAGAAATTTATCTGGGGAACACATATGGTTTCATAGGTAAGCATAGATATATGGAGGCATGGATTTGAATGATAATTTTTCTTCCCTAGTTAGGCGTGACATTAATATATGGTGCAACTGAAGATGGAGTTTGGAAGTAGATAACACAACATCATGCAGAATTAGATGTAGATCATTGCAGGTGATCACAACAACACAAACACAATGAAAAAACTAGTTTTTATTTATTAAAATTGGAATTAAATTAAAATGAATATAAATACCCAATTTATAGGGATACAAAACACAAAAAATAGATGAAAAATAGAGGGAAAAGACAAGTCTGTAGATCTGGTGTAATAGGTTCCACCCAAACCTCTGAAGCCAAACACGTTAAGCATCCATATTTGAAATTGTGCATCCATCCTCATAGCAGTGATGGTAGGTACCTCTGTAGAGGAAAAAAAGTTTATTTTTCCAAAACCTACTTAAAATTATTTTCCTCATGACCCATGAATTTGTATCATATCTGAGTGTCTGACAAATCAGTGTAATGAATTCACCATAGTTAATGTATTCCTTTTTCTTGTTCTCATAGAATATATTTTTGAAATCCAAAACCTTCTCAATTTTAGATTCTTCCACCTTGTACTCATCTTCTTGGATCAAATTCTTTATCACAGAATCCTTTTACTCACGTTATTTGAAAATAACCTTACTCTAGATCTTCATTGGGATTCAGAAACACTAGAAATAGGCACCAATTCTTCACTAGGGGAACTGACATGGGGATTTGATACTTCAAGAATCCTAAAATGGAGGATGGTCCTCTAGATATAACGCCGATTGGGGTCTCAAATTTCAGGAAGGTTTCTTTATTGGATATAAACTTCAATTCTTTGGTGGATTCAGGTGTATATGATTAATTTATCTTTAGTAGGAGTAACCAGAAGGAGATAAACTAATGTGGTGGGAATCCATCATTATCGTTGATTTCTAGAGAGAAGTTGAAGAGATCATTGAAGAAATAGAATTCAGTCACTAGGAAATCAATTTCTTCAGATAGTGAAGATTGAAATTAATTTTTTAGAATCCTATAAGTTTTTCAAAATTGATGACCGATTTTTTTTTCAGAATTGATGATGACAATTTTTTTTGGAATCACTCCAATATTTACTTTCACCAAATTAAATATTTTTTTAATATGAAACAAAATGTAAGATGGGAATGGCGTGGGAGGATAAGGAATGAGAATAGTTTTTTAATATAGAATAAAGGAGTCATAGAGGCTTATAGGAGGAGATATGTTATCTTTGAAAATAATAATAATAGAGGAGAAAAATGTGGGGTAGGATATGAAGTAATGATAAAATAAAATCACTTTTATTGATAAATGGGAAAACAAAAAGGGATGTAGGAAATTGAAATACCAAGATAAACAACCACTTATCTTCTTCTTCCTTCATCTAGTGTTAAAAATTAGGATGTATAAGATGGGAAGATGGTTTGATGGAACCCTCACACAACTAGTAAAAACACCTTCAAAGTGCTCTGATACCACTAAAGGTGGAGTTTGGAAGCAGCTAACACAACAACACATGGAATTATATGGGGATCACTAGAGCTGATAAAAACAACACAAAAACACCATAAAAAACTAGTTTTTATTTATTAAATTTTAAATTAAATTAAAATGAACAAAACATACCCTATTTATAGGGATAAAACACACACCAAAACAAATGATGAAAAGAAGAGAGAAAAACAAGTACGCAGATCTGGTGTAGTAGGTGATGCCCAAGCCTCCGAAGCCAAACACGTTAAGAATTCATATTTGAAATTACCCCGCCACCATTGTAGTGGTGATGATAGGTGTAACCATAGAGGAAAACCAAGTTTATTTTTCCAACAGTAATGGCTGTCATGGGTTTCAACCAGTGACACACAAGGGCTTCATGATTCCAATCATCTCTTTGCTCATCCAGGTGTGATGGTGGGTCATTTTAGTATTCACAATCATAGACAGTGGCTTTAGATCTACAATAAGGTCATGAGGTGTTGACAAGTTTGATATCCAAATTGCGACATCTCTTTAATAGACATAGAATTTGGGTTTTCTCTATCAGCCACTAAAGATATAAGTTCCAATAGGTGAGCAGTGACGTGACATCTAATTTCACAAATCTATTATAGCCCAGTTATGGATGAAAGGTGTGCTACCCTAAATTGGTAGAGGTAACTTATTAGGGTGTGTGTGGTGGTAGTAGGAATTAAAATAGGGGAATGGTAGATAGATGAAAAATAGAAGAATAATAGAGTGTGGTACCAAGGGGGTAGATGGTAGGTTGTTCTAAATAGTAGAGGTAGGTTGTGTCAATTAATGGTTGTAGATTATACTACCATGGGTGGGGTGGATGACGGATTGTGGAGTGGTGCTACCATGAGTTTGGAGGTAGATTATGCTACTATTGGAGGAACAATAGGGGTACAGAGGAGTGGTAGAGTATTATTTTTATGCTATAGTGGTAACATAATGGGAGTGGTAGCATGTATTTTTTTCATTTACCTGTATTCATATTTTGAACATTTTTTCAGTGCTGGAAATTTCAAATTAAACTCAAAAATAATAAAATTATAAAAATAAAAATGGAATGCCTTATTCAAAATTAATATTCAATGTTAAATTCATTTTAAAATTAATCTATTAATAAATTAAAAATATGATTTTACAAAATAAAATATTTTTATCATTTAAAAATAATCATATTCATTATCATTCAAAAAATAAACAATTTTAATTCAATTTCAAAATATAAATCCATTTAAAAATTTAATTCCAAATTGAATTTTTACAATTTTTCTTAAAAAATAAATTACAGTTTCTATTTTTCTTCAAGGTCATTATATGAAATCTCACTTAACCAAAAAATTCAATAAATTATTAAAAATAACTATTTGATCCAATTATCAATTAAGTTCAAAATTTCATAATTTCAACAAATATCATTATTTTTACATATTATTTTAATTAATTAATGGTATTTTCAAATAATAATAGACAAAAAATGTTGAAAATTTTAGACCACATCAACCCCTAGACATAAATTATTTCACTCTCGAATAATATTAGCATCAAATTTCAATTTATTCAAAAAAGAAAAAATAAAATTTTATTGCCTAGATTTAATTTAACAAACCAGAAGAATAGAAAATCATAGACTCATACAATGTTGAAAATATCATGGCTAATTTGTGAATCAAACCACCACCTCGATTCAATTCAGTCAAGGTTCCAAGTCTAGGAGTGGATCAAATGAGATTTAAGTAGAATCAAAATTTTAATAAGAAAAACCTCTATTTATCCCTCTTTTGAAAGCTTAAAAAAGGTTTGATTTTCCACTTTATTGATGAAAATAAAATTATTTTTTTATAATTCAGTTTTCCCCTTCATGGGTTCAATGTTCACCTCACCTAAATAAATTCATTTTTGACGTATACACTTATTTTTTTTGAATTTTGAATTTTTTCCCCAGCCATGTATGTGTGAGGCACTATGAAAAAGCAGTAATTTGAATATGTATAGAGGGATTCACACACACATTGTTTCATTGTCTTAGAGATCCATTGTGGGTTTACAATCACCTATTTTAATTCTAGGTTTAAAGTAATTATATCAATTTCATCTGAGTTAGATCCCTAAATTTTTATTTCTCAAATAGGTCAAGTTACCAAATATTAAGATCAAAATTCTAGTGACCTCATGTTATAATTCTAGTTCTAAAAATATCTTCTCACTCACACTCTATTTCCTCATTCTAAGACCAAAATTCTATGAATATAGTGATAAAGTCACTCATCAATAATATAAGTCTTAAATTTTAAAAACCAGTGAATTCCTAACTCTAGGATAAAATTATCAAATTAGGAAGGACAACATTGAGTATTAATAAAAAAAAGTTTGAAAAATCAAAATAGAAATAACATAAAAAATTATTTACAATATTTATAGGATATTTTTTGTTTTGTTTTTTTTGTTTTTTAGTCTTTTTTGAATTAAATATGGAAACAAAATTTAAAATAGAAAATGTAACACCCCAAGAATTTACAAATAGATTTAATATAGACTGAAAGAAACAAAAATTCTCTATAAAACAACACATGATTATAAACTAACTAATAAACATAATTTTTCCACTTCTGTAATTTGAATTCTGAAAAAACTGACATACATGGTTGCGTTCAGTAAGATATTTAGATTCTGATAAGACAAACTTAATTTTTGATGAATAGTAACATACCCTTATGAATAGTAACATACCCATATGAATAGTAATGAATATTAATTCGACCAAAAAAATAAAAACTTTACCCATGAATGTATAAATACAATTTAGACATCTTATAAGTGAAAAAATGATCATAGTATAAGTATTAATATTTTTGTATGTAATAAATATTTTAATTAAAATTTTATGATTAATTTAATAATTTAAAATGGAAATTTATTTTCATAAAATGTAATCATAAATTGTTAATTTATTTTCTTATGATTATAAGATAATTTTATGGGACCTTGATTAATTTCTCGAGGTTTTATAAAATGAGTTATAGTTTTAAAGTTATTTTTTGAAATAAATTACGATTTTATTTAAAAATTAGATTAAAAATATTTAGAAAATTATTTCCAAAAAATGAATTTCATTTTTAATTTTAAATTTTGAAAAATGGTTGGGGTGAATTTTTGTGATTTTTCTAAAATACATGAATTTTTTATGAATAGTAAAAATACAGTTTTGAGTTTTCAGGTATGTTTAATGAAATCATAATGATGTAATAATTAATATAAAATGCTGTAGACTTTTTATAGTAAAATATGACATGAGTTTTTTAATCTGGATAATACCATGTACAAATACCATGGGTAAGCCCATGGTTTTGCAAAAACAACTAATGAGGTGTCCTTTGAAATTAATAAAAAACTCCCTCTCATTTACTATAAATAATCCCTAATTACTTTGTTTTAATTCATTAAAAACTCATAATCCTAGATTATCTAGTAGTTTTACCTCCATAGGAGTCTTCCCAAGGTGTCCATAATCCCCCAAGGTCCCAACCTTCAAGTTTTAGGAGTTACTCTACAAGGTAAGGGAATCCACCACCCTTCTCTTTTTCAAGCTTTCATTTTATGTTATTCTTTTTAATTTCAATTGGATTATGTTGGGATATGTAATTAAATATCCCCTTAATGTCCATGCTATGTAATAATAATTATATATCCATTTTTCTTTCATCAAAATATTTTATTAAATTTTAAGTGGCGTCGTTAGGTTGCCGAATTTTCATAAGGAATATCTCAACTTTTCTTTTATTTTCAAGTTCCTCTATTTTATTTTTCTTTCCTCACCTACTTTAATCCAAATGACGTGATGAATCTAGTAATCTAAATGTACTGGAATTTTTTCATGATAAAATAATAATTCTTTATCATCTCTCCTTTCCCATTATTTTATACTAAAAATGAAAACACCATCCGAGATATGATAATTTACTACATTCAAGGATGATGGGTTTTCAATTTATATTACCATATTTAATTATGGTCATTAAACCATTATTATGGTTGAAACAGACTATAATATATGTTTTGTGTCTCATCTAAGGTTCTGTAATATTTTTTTACACATGGTTTTTATTTATCAAGAAAAATGAGTTCGTAGTGTTAAAAAACCGCTAATTAACCCAAACAGTAATCATTAAATAATTTATATAATGATTCATCTTCAATCCAAGAAACCAAATGAAATTTAAAACCATGTAAACTTATTTTTGTTAAATAATAACATATAACTTCAATTCTGGACAACCATCCTCATTTTACATGATTCTCTGTTCATGTATATAAGTATACCGATCATAAAACAAAATACCCCGAACAATGAAATTCAACCTCTTAACCCATCAAAAAGGACATGAATGAACATGATAAGATTTTAATAAATAAATTACATGTATAATAGGTTCTATAAATATTAATTAATTAATTTAATTTGGTTATCAAGGAGACTAAGACCATGTGAATAACACCATCGGACTTAAGGTAAGGGTTTCTTCATCTCACTTCCATTTTTGTGAGATATTCTGTAATCATTACTATTACTTGTGTATGGTGTATGTATACTACCCATTAATGTTTAATATCATTAATATATTTATTTTAATGATATGAAATGTATAATTTTATGATTATTAATTTTGGGGCTTACGATTTAATTGATTACAAAGTTGTAAGTATATTATACCCAAACCTCCATTTTTCATTCGAGTTCCTCTTATTCACTACTCGCCTCAATGATATTATTATTTATTCTCATTTACTCCTCATAAATTATGTGTAAATTTTCTATATATTTTTATTAACCAGAATCCCACTTTCATTTATGGTGAGTCAAATGTTTTAGAAGGACCTTTCAAAAATTCTTCCCAAAATGCAAACCAGATTCAAGGAACTTCTCGAAATCTTACCTATTTTGAAGTTCACTATATAATATAATTTAAGACATATTTATCTTTATAAAATCAAACATTTTAACATGAAAAATATATTTTGGTTCATTTCTAGTTTTATGAAAGAAAAAATTCTTTTATTCTTTAAAATCTCTTCAATGAATTCCTTAGACCACACTAATATGTTTTAATTCAAAAGCTTCTTTAAAAACACTTTTTACATAATTTTACTTCAGAGGGACCTCATTTATGATTCAAATTTAATCTCAACATACTTACATTTTATTTTATGGGATATAAATGTTTAAAAATCTTATCTCGTGAAAAATACAAATGATTTTTGAAAATAACACTTCATTCCAAAGTAAAAAGTATTTTCCTCATCTCACTTTAACTTTTATGAGATATATGCCTTTTTCACCACTTATTCCTTGCATGTGGTGTATGTACTTCCCTTTGGTATATCATATGAAGAGTATAATTATTATCATGATATTATAATGGATTATTATTTGAATGTTTCAAGGTGGTATGGGACACTTTGAAATGTTTATGGATTATTTCCTCTAGAAATTTTCAATGGTATTATTTAAAAGTGTCTTAATTTATGCCAACATAAATGTTGAATCTTATACTTAATTAATGTGTATCTATTATTATATCATATAGAATATGTTTTTTAATGTTTTCTGATTAATTTAACTATGTATATGCTATCTTGAATACCATTCACCACATTACTCCGAATGGTTAGTGTTTATGTTTAATAATTGGGGAAAGTTATTTACATTTCATATGATAGTTTCAATATGAATGTATATGTTATTTATATTTATCCCCATTCATATGAGGAATTCATTAGAATTATTAAGTGTTGGTTGGGGCCTGCTATAGCCCCTCGGTGCATTGGTAGGTCTTAGGAGACAAACTATGGTCTTGGCATAAGGCCTTGACAAAATAATTATTTACTGTCTTGACATGAGGCCTTGATAATATGTTTTACAATGTCCTACATATGAATTTCCATAATTATGAAGCTATAAATTTATAGTTCATGTGGTTATTTGACTAGTATAATACACATGGTTATGTTTTATTATTCCATTATTTACTCAGCTCATATTCTTGCCATAATGTGTTCAAGTTTATTATTTTTTTAGGGCATGTGTTTTTAGTTATTCACCATGCCTAATGTTTATGTTTATGATATATTACGTTGTATTGGTTACCCTTACTAAGCATCTGAGCTCACCCCTTTATTATGTTTCATTTTATCAGGACATAAATAATTTTGTTATGAATGACTTTCAGGGATAAACTTAGAGTTGTGGATGTTCCCAATAAAACTTTTATGTTTTATTTGTTTTCAAGTTGTAATATTGAACCTACGTATGTATTTAGTTTTCCAAAACTAATATATTCATTGTAATCATGCCAATGTATTAAAATAATGCACCGACTCTGGGATTCTGGTATTGGGGAGTTATAGTTGGTATCAGAGGAAGTTTAGTAAAAACCTTAGAAACTAGATTTAGAAAATGCAGCTTAGGGAACATAACCCAAAGATAGAATTTGAGGTTAAACATACAAGAACGTCCTGAAATTTTAGTAAGGAATAGATTATGTGGATATTTCTAGAAAATACATGCATGTCTGGATACTACTAGTGGACATGATTCTATCAAAGATGTACCTAGGAGTAACAAATCTGACAAGGAGTTTCAGGGTTGACTCAGGGTATCCTAGAACACAACAACAGGTCTTACTACACACCTAGTTTAATAATCTTGGGAGATATTCTTAGGATAATTCACTGTTTCTTTCCAAACCATTATGAAGGAATTAAATGTAATTTTTTCCTCCAAGAAACCATGAATATGATTATGAGATTAGTTGTGGATGAGATTTAAATTTATTCTAAGTATTTTTATAAGTTGAGATTATACATTATGATTCATAATCTAATCTAGTGTATTCCATTATTTAGAAATGGATCCTAGTGAAATTAATGAGAACCACAACAAACCACAAAAGTCAAATAGTAATAATGACCATTTATTTGATGAGTTTAAGCTAGTCTTTTGAAGGTATATAATATATCAAACATTATCATCATATGAGAAGATAATATCATGTCCAAATAACAAGGATAAAGAGTTTTTTAAGTATTTTGGCTTTGGAAAGAACCAGGAGAAGAAGAGGACAACTAGGAGACATATGGATAAAGGGAAGAAGGGAAAGAAGTATTTTCTCATATGTGGTAATTTTGGATAGAAACACCTTGGTATATGATTAAGAGTAAAAGGAGTTTACTTAATGTGTGGAGAAAAAGGACACCATACTCAAAATTGCAAGAGAAGGAGTTCATTTTCCTATATTCAATGATTCAACTGTAAGGATATGGGGCACTACACAAATGAATTTCCCAAACGTCATGGAAATATAGCTCTGAAAAAGTAAAGGGATCAAGGTCAAGATTATAATGTTACTATGGATGAAGTAGAATAAATAATTTATTTGTGTTTTTGGATTCAATAACTATGTTATGATAATTTTTTTATAATAATGACAAGATTTATATAAGGATTATACTGTAATACTATTTCATTAAGGATTTGAGGTCATATGATGAATAGTTCAAGGGAAAAGTGTTTCAATAGAAAGTTAAATTTTTTAGAAAACACATGATTTAGGTAAATAAAACCATTAATATATATCTGATGTTGAGATAATGATGAAGAAATGATTGATACAGATAAGTAAGGACTACCTTGGAACTAATTATTGACTTTTCGAGAAGTTTTCTGTGCTATAATCGATGGAGTTTAAAACACTTTTGGATTTAAATAATATATCCAATAACATGTATCTTACATAAGGAATATGAAAGAATGCATGTTTCCAATATATTTTTATGGTAATTCAAGTTATTACCATATTTTTAGCGGATATATGATGAAGTTATTCACATGTTTGGAATGTAAAAATTTAGAGCTGCTTAATGTTGATTAAGGGTTAATGATACGCTCATCTTATAAATTCAGAGACCTAATTATAAAATGTTGAATCATTATATATTAGAATGTTTAACCATTTATGAAATGGATTAAGTTGATATTTGTACATGATTTTAGAGGTTAATGTATTACTTCACTATATGGCATAACCTATGCTAATTGATGAAGTATAGATTGTTCAAGGTGAAATCAAAGGATTATATTTTAACTAGAAATGTATATTTATACTCTTATAGAGTGGAATAATTCTTAAACTAAAGGAAAAGTGTCTTAAATAAAATTTTGACTTATTATCATAATATTTGATAATATCGATGATTTTTTGAATTAGTTTATAGTTTTTTAGTAATCAAACTTTCAACTGAACATGTTCTATTTCACGTTACATCAGAACATCATACTTAGATATTTTTCCATGACTAGGTTTTTACTTCCAACTAATATCACCCCATTTGAAAGCATAATTTTTGTGGTGACCAACTCATTTCCCTTAACATTTTTTAGAGGATATTTTATTAACCCTATTTCTGATGTGGGTTTCCCATAAGGGAATTTTAAAGCATCAACCTTTAACTTTCGAAGTGAAACTTAGAATTGCGAGGATTCAATTCAGTTGAGGGGGAATAATGTAACCCCCAAAAATTTACAAATAGATTTAATATAGAATGACTGAAACAATGAGTCTCTAGAAAACAACACTTTATTATAACTTAACCAATAAAGATAATTTTTCCACTTCTATAATTTTAATTTTGAAAAAAATGACATACACAATTGCGTTTAGTAAGATATTTAGATTCTGATAAGACAAAATCAATTTTTTATGAATAGTAACATACCCATATGAATAGTAACATACCCTTATGAATAGTAATACACCCTTATGAATAGTAATGAATAGTAAAATAACCAAAAAAATAGAAACTTTACCCATGAATGTATAAATATAATTTAGACATCTTATTAGTAAAAAACTATCATAGTATAAGTATTGGTATTTTTTATATCATAAATATTTTAATTAAAATTTTATGATTAATTTATTAATTTAAAATGGAAATGTATTTTCATAAAATTTAATCATAAATTGATACTTTATTTTCTTATGGTTATAAGATAATTTTAGGGTACCTTGATTAATTTCTCAAGGTGTTATAAAATGAGTTATAGTTTTAAAGTTGTTTTTTTGGAATAAATTATGATTTTAATTAAAAATAAGATAATTTTTTTAGAAAATTATTTTAAAAAAATTGATTTCATTTTTTAATTCTACACGTAGAAAAATGGTTGGGGTAAATTTTTGGGATTTTTCTAAAATACTTGAATTTTTCGTGAGCAATAAAAATACAGTTTTGAGTTTTCAGTATGTTTAATGACATAATAATGATGTAATAATTAAAATAAAATTCAGGTCTACTTTTTTAAATTAAAATATGACCTGAGGTGTCCCAAGTTGATAATACCATGTGCAAATACCATGGGCAAGCCGATTGTTTTGAAAAAATCACTAATGAGGTGTCCTTTGAAATTAATAAAAAATCTATCTCATTTACTATAAATACCCACTCATTACTTTATTTTCATTCCTTAAAAACTCATAATCATAGAATATGTGGTAGTTTTATCTTACTAGGAGTCCTCCCAAGGTTTCCAAAATCCTCCAAGGTCACAACCTTCATGTTTTAGGAGTTACTCTAAAAGGTAAGGGAATCCACCACCCTTCTCTTTTTCAAGATTTCATTTTATGTTATTCCTTTTAATTTCAATTGGATTATGTTGGGTTATGTCATTAAATATCCCCCTTAATTTACATGTTATGTTAGAATTATGAGATACCCCTTTTTCTTCCATCAAAATATTTTATGAAATTTTAAGTGATGCCGTTAGTCTGCAGAATTTTTGAAAGGGATCTCTCAACTTTTCTTTTATTTTCAAGTTCCTTTCTTTTATTTTTATTTCCTTACCTCATTTAATCCTAGTGTTTTAATTAATCTATTTCATTACATGTAATATAATGTTTTCATGATAAAATAATAATTCTTCATCATCTCTCCTTTCACATTCTTTTATACTAAAAATGAAAACACCATCTGAGATGTGCTAATTTACTACATTCAAGGACAATGAGTTTTCAATTTCTATTACCATCTTCAATTTTGGCCATGAAAATATTATTATAGTTAAACCAAAATATAATATATGTATTATGTCTCATATATGGTTCTGGAATCTTTTTTACTCATGTTTTTTATTTATAAAGAAAAATGAGTTCGTTGGGTTAAAAAACCGCTGATTAACCCAAAAAATTATCATTAAATAATTTATATATTGATCCATCTTCACACCAAGTAACCAAATGAAATTTAAAACCATTTAGACTTCTGTTTGTTCACTAATAACATATAACTTCAATTCTAGACAACCATACTCATTTTACATGATTATCTATTCATGTATAAGTATACCGATCATGAAACAAACGGACCCAAATAATGAAATTGAACCTCTTAATCCATAAAAAAGGCCATTAATGAACTTAATAAGGTTATAATAAATCAATTAAATGTATAATAGGTTTTGGAAATATTAATTAATGAATTTAATTTGGTTATCTAGGACACTAAGACCATGTGAATAACACCATCATATTTAAGATAAGGGTTTCTTCATCTCACTTCCATTTTTATGTGATATTCCATAATCACTACTATTACTTGTGTATGGTGTATGGATACTACCCATTAATGTTTCATATAATTAATCTATTTATATTCATGATATTAAATGTATAATTTGATGATTATTAATTTTGGGGCTTATGATTCAATTGATTAAAAAGTTGTAAGTATATTCTACCCGAACCTCCATTTTCATTCAAGTTGCTCTTATTCTATAATTACCTCCATGATATTATTATTTATTATGATTTAATACTCATAAATTATATGTGAATTTTACATATATGTGTACCAACCATAATACCACTTTCATTTATGGTGATTCATATGCTTTAAAAGGATCTTCCAAAAATTCTTCCCGAAATGCGAGCTATATTCAAGGAACTTCTTGAAATCTTACCTATTTTTAAGTTCACTCTAGAATCTGTTTTAAGCCATATTTATCTTTATAAAATCACACATTTTAAAATTAAAAATCTATTTTTTTAATTTATGGTTTTATTAAATCAAACATTCTTTTTCACTTTAAAATCTCTTTAATGAATTACTTAAACCGTACTAAAATGTTTTAATTCAAAAGCATCTTTAAAAACACTTTTTACATGATTTCACTTCACTGGGAAATCATTTATGCTTAAAATGTAATCTCAATTCACTTATATTTTATTTTCTAGGATATAAATCTTTAAAAATATATTTTCATGAAAAATAAAAATGATTTTCAAAAATAACACTTCTTTCCAAAGTAAAAAAGGATTTCCTCATCTCACTTTAACTTTTATGAGATAGAATCCTTGTTCACCACTTATTCCATGCATGTGGTGTATGTAATGAACTTTTTTATATCATATCAAGAGTATAATTATTTTCATTATATTCTAATGGATTATGATTTTAATGTTTCAAGGTGGTATGGGATACTTTGGAATGTTTAAGGATTATTTCCTCAAGAAATTTTCAATGGTACCATTTAAAAGTGTCTTTATTTATGCCAACATCCTTGTGGAATATTATACTTCATTGATGTGTATATATTATTATATCATATATAATATGGTTTTTTAGGTTTTTTGATTATTTTGACTATGGATTTTATATCTTGAATACCATTCACCACATTATTCTGAATGGTTAGTGTTTAGGTTTAATGATTGTGGAAAGTTATTTACATTTAATATGATAGTTTCAATATGAATGTATATGTTGTTTATATTTATCCCTGTTCATATTAGGAATGTATTGGACCTATTAAGTGTTTTTTGGGACCCTATATATCCCCTTGGTGCATCGGTAGGTCTCATAAGACAAACTATGGTATTGGCACGAGGCCTTGACAAAATGATAATTTATGGTCTTGGCACAAGGCCTTGATGGTTTGTTGTAGAATGTACAACATATGAATTTACCACATCATGAAGATATAAATTCATAGTTCAAGTGTTTATTCAAATAGTAGAATACCCATGATTATGTTTTATTATGGCATTATTTACTCAGCTCATATTCTTTCTATAATGTATTCAAGTTTTTTTAGGGCACATGTTTTTAGTTATTCACCTTGCCTAATTTTTATGTTTATAATATATTCCATTGTATTTATTACCCTTAATAAGTATTTGAGCTCACCCATTTTTATGTTTCATTTTCTGAAAACATGAAGAAGTTTGTTATGAATGAACTTCAGGGATAAACTTAGAGTTGTGGATGTTTCCAGTAAAAATTTTATGCTATATTTGTTTGCAAGTTGTAATGTTGGACCTACATATGTATATAGTTTTAAAAAACTACTAAACTACTCAGTCTTTAGGGATTTAATTCCTTTTAATCATGCCAATGTATTAAAATAATGCACTAGCTCCAAGATTTTGGGGTTGGGGCATTACATTTGGTATTAGTGGAAGTTTAGTAGAGACCTTGAAAAATAGATTTAGAAAACGTAGCTCAGGGAACAAAACCAAAAGATATACTTTGAGGATAAACATACAAGAACATCCTAGAATTTTAGTAAAGAATATATTATGTAGATATTTCTATAAAATACATCCATGTCTGGATACTATAAGTGGGCGTGGTTCTGGCACAGATGTACCCAGGAGTAACAACTCTGACAAGGAGTTTCGGGCTTGACCCAGGGTATCCTATTACATGTCAACAGGCCTTACTACGCACCTGGTTTGACACTCCTAGGGTATATGATTAAGATAATTCAATTTTTCTTTACAAACCATTATGAAGGAATTAAATGTAATTTTTTCCTCAAAAAGAAACCATGAATATGATCACGAGATTAGTTGTGGATATGATTTTAATTTATGATAAGTATTTTTATAAGTTGAGATTATACATTATGATTCATAATATAATATAGTGTATTCCATTATTTAGAAATGGAGCCTAGAAAAGGGAATGAGAACCACAACAAACCAAAAAAGTCAAATAGTTAGAATGATCGTTTATTCGATGATCTTAAGCTATTATTTTTAAGGGAAATAATATCTCAAACATTTTCATCATATGAGGAGATAGTATCATGTAAAAATAATAAGTATAAAGAGTTTTTTAAGTATTTTGGCTTTGGAAAGAACTAGGAGAAGAAGAGGACAACTGGAAAAAATATGGATAAATGGAAGAAGGGAAAGAATTATTTTACCACATGTGATAATTGTGGAAGGAAACACCTTGGTATATGATTAAGAGGAAAAGGATTTTTCTTCATGTGTGGAGAAAAAGGCCACCATGATCATAATTGAAATAGAAATAATGAATTTTCCTATATTACATGCTTCAATTGTAAGGATATGGGGCACTACACAAATGAATGTCCCAAGCATCATGGAAATATAACTCTGAAAAAGTAAAGGGATCAAGGTCAAGATTACAATGTTACTACAGTTGAAGTAGAAAAAATAATGTATTTGTGTTTTTGGATTCAAGAACTATTTTATGATATTCTTGTTATAAGAATTATGAGATATATAAAAGGATTGTACTGTAGTATTATTTGATTAAGGATTTGAGGTCGCATGATGAATGGTACAAGGGAAAAGTGTTTCAATGGAAAGTTAAAATTTTTAGAAAACACATGATTGAGGGAAAGACAACCCTTAATATATATATGATGTTGATATAATGATAAATAAATGATTGATACAAATAAGTACTGACTACCTTGGAACTGATTATTAACTTTTTGAGAAGTGTTCTATGCTATAATCGATGGAGTTTACAAAACTTTTGGATTTAAGGAATATATCCAATAACATATATCTTACATAAGGAATAAAGAATAATGCATGTTTAAAATATGGGTTTTATAGTAATTCAAGTTATTATCATATTTCAAGTGGATACATGATGATTTTATTCACATGTTTGGAATGTAAAAATTTATAGCTGCTTCATGTTGATTAAGGGTTAATAATATGTTCATCTTGGAAATTCATAGACCTTAATTATAAAGTGTTGAATCATTATATATTGAAATGTTTACCCATTTATGAAATGGATTAAGTTGATATTTGTACAAGATTTTAGAGGTTAATGTATTACTTCACCATATGGCATAACCTGTGTTAATTGATGAATTATAGATAGTTCAAGGTGCGATCAAAGGATGATATTGTAAATAGACACATATATTTATACTCTTATAGAGTGGAATAGTTCTTTAACTTAAGGAAAAGTGTATTAAATAAAATTTTGTCCTATTATCATAATATTTGATAATATTGATGATTTTTAAAGTATTTCATAGTTTTCTAGTAATTAAACTTTCATCTGAACATGTTCTCTATCACGTTCCATTAGAACATCATAGTTATATTTTTATTCCATGACTCGGTTTTTACTTCCAACTAATGTCACACCATTTTATATAATAATTTTTGTGGTGACCACCTCATTTCCCTTAACCTCTTTTTAGGAGGAAATGTTTTTAACCCTATTTTTGATGTGGGTTTCCCACAATGGAATTTTCAAGCATCAACCTTTAACTTTCAAAGTCAAATTTCGAATTGCGAGGACACAATTATGTTGGGGGGGGAGGGGGAATAATGTAACACCCCAAGAATTTAAAAATAGATTTAATATAGAATACATGAAACATTGAGTCTCTAAAAAACAACAATTTATTATAACCGAACCAATAAACACAATTTTTCCACTTATGTAATTTGAATTTCAAAAAAACTGACATACACGGTTGAGTTCAGTAAGATATTTAGAGTCTAATAAGACAAACTGATTTTTTGATGAATAATAACATACCCTTATGAATAGAAACACACCCTTATGAAAAGTAATTAATAGTAATAAATAGTAAATTTTCCAAAAATATAGAAACTTCACCCATGAATTTATAAATACAATTTAGACTTCTTATAAGTAAAAACGATTATAGTATAAGTAATGGTATTTTTTTATGTCATAAATATTTTAATTACAATTTTATTATTAATTTAATAATTTAAAATGGAAATGTATTTTCATAAAATGTAATCATAAATTGTTACTTTATTTTCTTATGTTTATAAGATAATTTTTGGGGACCTTGATTAATTTCTCAAGGTGTTATAAAACAAGTTATAGTTTTAAGTTGTTTTTTAGAATGAATTATAATTTTATTTAAAAATTAAATTAAAAATATTTATAATTTTTTTTTTCAAAAAATGGATTTAATTTTTTAATTCGACACATCGAAAAATGGTTGGGGTTAATTCTTGTAATATTTCTAAAATACTTGATTTTTCGTGAATAGTAAAAATACAATTTTGAGTTTTCAGTATGTTTAATGACATAACAATGATGTAATAATTTATATAGAATTATTCTGTACATGTGTATAGTAAAATATGACATGAGGTGTCCCAATTGTCTAATACCATATGCAAATACCATGGGCAAGCCCATGGTTTTGCAAAAATCCCTAATGAGGTGTCCTTTGAAATTAATAAAAAACTCCCTCTCATTTACTATAGATACCAACTAATTACTTCATTTTAATTCATTAAAAACTTATCATCCTTGAATAAATGATATTTTTACCATTCTAGGAGTCCTCCCAAGTTGTCCAAAATCCCCCAAGGTCCCTACCTTCATGTTTTTTTGAGTTACTCTACAATATAAAGGAAAGCACAACCCTTATCTTTTTCAAGATTTAATTTTATGTTATTATTTTTAATTTCAATTGTATTATGTTGGGATTTTTCATTAAATATCCCATTAATATCCTTGTTATGTAAGAATTATGTGAAACCCCTTTTTATTTCATCAAAATATTTTATGAAATTTTAAGCGATGCTGTCAGGCTGTCGAATTTTCATAAGGGATCTCTCAACTTTTCTTTTATTTTCATGTTCCTTTATTTTATTTTTATTTTATCACTTACTTTAATCATAATTATATGATTAATCCAGTACTTTACATGTAATTTAATGTTTTCATGATAAAATAGTAATTCTTCATCATATCTCCTTTCCCAATCTTTTAAAATAAAAATGAAAACACAACCCGAGATGTGCTAATTTACCACATTCAAGGACAATGAGTTTTCAATTTCTCTTACCATATTCAATTATGGTCATGAAACCATTATTATGGTTGAACCAGACTATAATATATGTATTATGTATCATCTATGGTTCTTGAATCTTTTTTTACAAGTGGTTTTTATTTATAAAGAAAAATGAGTTTTTTGTGTACAAAAACCGCCAATTATCCCAAACAGTTATCATTAAATAATTTATATAATGATCCATCTTCACTCCAAGTAACCAAATGAAATTTAAAACCATGTAAAATTATTATTTTTTCAATAATAAAATATAACTTAAATTCTGGAAAAACATCCTCATTTTACATGATTCTCCATTCATGTATATAAGTATACCAATTAGGAAACTAACCGACATGAACAATGAAATTGAACCTCTTAATCCATCAAAAAGGACATGAATGAACTTAATAAGGTTATAATAAATCAATTAAATTTATAAGAGGTTATTTAAATATTAATTAATTAATTTAATTTGGTTATAAAGGACACTAATACCTTTTTAAGAACACCATCAGACTTAAGGTAAGGGTTTCTTCCTCTCACTTCCATTTTTGTGAAATATTCCGTAATCACTAATATTACTTGTGTATGGTGTATGCATACTTACCATTAATGTTTAATATCATTAATATCTTTATTTTAATGATATTAAATTTATAATTTTATGATTATTCATTTTGGGTCTTACGATTCAATTGATTACAAAGTTGTAAGTATATTTTACCCGAACCTCCATTTTCATCCGGGTTGCTCTTATTCTCTACTCACCTCAATGATATTCTTATTTATTTTTATTTAATACTCATAAATTATGTTTTAATTTTCTATATATGTGTACTAACTAGAATACCACTTTCATTTATGGTGAGTCATACATTTTAGAATGACCTTTAAAAATTATTCCCAAAATGCAATCCAGATTCTAGGAACTTCTCAAAATCTTACCAATTTTGAAGTTCACTATATAATATATTTTAAGCCATATTTATCACTCTAAAATCAAAAATTTTAATATGAAAAATATATTTTTATTCATTTATAGTTTTATGAAATCAAACATTCTTATACACTTTAAAATCTTTTTAATGAATTCCTTAGACCACACTAAAATATTTTAATTCAAAAGCTTATTTAAAAAAACTTTTTACATAATTTAACTTTAGTGGGACATCATTTATGATTAAAATTTAATCTAAATATCCTTAAATTTTATTTTATGGGATATACATGTTTAAAAATATGATTTCATGACAAATACAAATGATATTTGAAAAGAACACTTAATTCCAAAGTAAAAAGGATTTTCCCCGTCTCACTTTAACTTTTATGAGATACATGCCTTGTTCACCACTTATTATTTGCATGTGGTGTATGTAATTCCCTTTTTTATATCATATCAAGAGTCTATTTATTATCATTATATTCTAAGGGATTATGATTTGAATTTTTCAAGGTGGTATGGGACACTTTGGAATGCTTAAGGATTATTTTCTCAGTAAATTTTCAATGGTATCATTTAAAAGTGTCTTCATTTATGCCAACATCCTTGTTGAACATTATACTTCATTAAGGTTTATCTCTTATTATATCATCTAAAATATATTGTATAAGGTTTTTTTATTAGTTTGACTATGTATATGCTATATTGAATACTATTCACCACATTACTCTGAATGGTTAGTGTTTATGTTTAATGATTGGGGAAAGTTATTTACATTTCATATGATAGTTTCAATATGAATTTATATGTTGTTTATATTTATCCCTATTCATATTAGGAATGAATTGGACTTAGTAAGTGTCTGGTGGGCCCTTATATAGCCCCTTGGTGCATTGGTAGGTCTCATGAGACAAACTATGGTCATGACACGAGGCATTGGAAAAATTATTATTTATGTTCTTGGCATGAGGCTTTGATGGTATGTTTTAGAATTTTCGGCATATGAATTTCTTTCATTATGAAG
This sequence comes from Viscum album, assembly GCA_963277665.1. Taxonomy (NCBI): domain Eukaryota; kingdom Viridiplantae; phylum Streptophyta; class Magnoliopsida; order Santalales; family Viscaceae; genus Viscum; species Viscum album. The sequence goes on from OY728166.1 coordinate 535,271,506, forward strand.
CTATAAATTCATAGTTCATGTAGTTATTCAACTATTATAAAACCAATAGTTATTTTTTATTATGACATTATTTACTCAGATCATATTCTTTCCATAATGCGTTCAAGTTTATTTTTTAGGGAATGTGTTTTTAGTTATTCACCATGCCTAATGTTTATGTTTATGATATATTCTGCTGTATTTATTACCCCTAATGAGCATCTGTGATCACCTCTTTCTTATATTTAATTTTCTTAGGACATGAAGAAGTTTGTTATGAATGAATTACAGGGATAAACTTAGAGTTGTGGATGTTCCCATTAAAAATTTTACATTGTATTTGTTTTCAAGTTGTGATGTTGAAACAACGTATGTATCTAGTTTTCAAAAACTACTAAACTACTCAGTCCTTTGGGATTTGATTCCTTGTAATCATGCCAATGTATTAAAATAATTCACCGTCTCCAGGCTTCTGGGGTTGGGGAATTACAAAAAAAGTGTATTTACAATATTTACAAACAACACACACACACACAAATATATATATATATATATGTGTGTGTGTGTGTGTGTTTTTAATTTTAATTTTGACATTTTTTTTGTTTTTTTTCTACATATAGATTCTAAAATATTATAGAAAATAGTAAACATAATTTTTATTTATTTATATATTCTAAAATTCGCTTAAAAGGAATTTAAAACTAATCTAACAGGTTTGATATTCTACTCCACATTTATTCATCATTAAATATTTGGGTTCTAAAAGACATGCATAAAAACTTCAGTGAATAAATAGTGAAAAAGATTAAACACAACCTATTGTTATTTATATAGAAGATTTGAGTGAAGTTCTCCCCTAGGCGTGATTCTTATGGATAATTGAGCTAGCCTCATGATTTATATCAAATTAGGTAAAACCTTTAGATAAAAGAATTAAACATTATAAAAACTTTTAAAATTAAAATGAAAAATAAAAAAGAGGAGTAATGAGTATTGGGTTATCCCTCTTAAGAGGGGACGTAGTTTGACCATCAACAATTGGAAAGTCTTGTTAATATCCCTAATATAAAGGAGGATGGGGTTTCTATGATAATAACCACAACATTCAATTCCTTTTGAAACTAAGTAGCTTCACTTCTTGGGACCTATATTGGGAATAATACTTCATTTCTAGTCCTTTTTTAGTATAAATTAGCTTTAAAGGTTGGGCTAGAAGGATGATAAATGGGGTCTCCTATTATATCACATCTGATTCAATGGATTCTTCATCAAGTGTCCAGTAACATTGTGATTTTTCATAAAAAATAATAGATTCAATAATTTTTTCTAATGGAAAAGAATAAAAACCACTTGAGTTCAAATCAAAATTTCCCCCTTCATTGGTAGCAGCTTATATATGTCTCTTAACGAGGGACCACTAGGATCACTTCTTTTTTACCCACATCCATATTATTCTCATAGTGACATTAAGTGAGATCTTCTTCTTTAGTAATGAGGTACTCCAATAAGGAATCTTAATTTTCAATATTAACACACATTAGTCCATATGAGAATTCACCTTGCATGGGATTATAATAGAAGGAATTAGAATAAAATTTATCTTCCTTTGAATCTTGTGCCAGTTGTGATGAGTGTGTATCATAAAAACTAGGGGGGTTATATTCAATTTTAATTTGAAAATAATTAAAATAATAAGAGTCAATAGTTCTATTATCTCCCTCAAGTGGTTCAAGTGACACTTCTTGTTGCTCCTGGAGTGCCTCGAGTATCATCTCAGGAATTTGTGGGAGAAAATAAACCTTAATAAATTACACCTCCATTATATATTATTTATGAATTTTTGGTTTTGGTTCACGATTATTGGGTACTCTTCTTTCGGTATTAACTCTATAAAAATTCAACAAGGCATGTTATAATTGGTTCATCACTTCATCAAAGTGTTCAACTGTGACACTCTAATCTGTTTGTTTGTGTAAAGAAAGGAGTTATTCCAAATTATTTGACACTAAGTGAAAATTCATTTTTTCTATTATTATTTTTATTTTAAAATTAATAAACTAATAATATAGTGAAAAATAAAAATGATTTTCTGACCTTTCTCCTTGATAATAATTCCAAGTTGATCACATGGTTGTCGCAGGCTGTAGTCTAACAAAATTTTTATTTTTTTAAAATCTTGGAATGTAGAATATGGATGACAAAGTTCACTTCCCAAGGATCATGTGTGGGTCAAATTATCACTATTCTAAATCAATTACGTATATTTATTTTTTTTAATGATTTTTTAAAATAGCTATAATTTTTTGTTTGGTTCAATTTAAAATAATTAAAACAAAAGGCATAGTCAGGGTGAAAGGGGTATAGATATAGGGTGATTGAGGTATACTGTGTAGTCCCCTTACATTACATGCGGGGATACATGGTAAATGATCCATGTAATGGTAGAGACACAACCAATCAGTAGGGTGGGGCCACACGCCGTTTGGGTCCCCTTACATGCCGTGTACCCTCTTTTTTGAGGAAAAATTCTACCACTAATATCTAATTCATTTGGAATTGGATTTTATCCCATGATTAGTAAATCCTAAGTGTTTTCCATGTAGATAATGATGGTGTAATTCGTGGTGTATTTTGAGATATGATGTGAGATGTTATGCGTGTAGAAATTATTTAGGTTGTTCTCAACGATGAAAGTGATAAGGTATGATCATTAGAGTGTTAACCCTATCAGATAGGAAACATATCCTCTATCTATTAAGTGGTAGCCCCTATCAGACAGGGTTCAGATTATCCTTATGATGAGTGGTAACCCCTATTGCATTAGGGTGAAAGTAATCTATCTACTGAGTGGAACCCCTATTAGATAGGGTGTGGGTCCTCCTTAAACTGAGTGGTACCCCCTATGGAATTAGGGAGGATTTCCTCTATCTTCTAAGTGGTACCCGCTATCAGATAGGGCGTGTGTCCTCCTTATGATGAGTGGTACCCCCATGACAGACTAGGATGTGGGTCCTCTATATACTTAATGGTACCCCCTATGGCATTAGGGTGTGGGTCCTCCTTACGCTCAGTGGAACCCCCCGATGCATTATGGCATGATTCCTCTATCTAGATATTGTGGACCCTTGACTTTGTGACATAGTGGAATGGTGTGGATTCACATAGTTACTTATATTAACAAAATAATGAGATGTTGGGCATCATTGTTAGACCTCTTGAAACTATTGGTATTCTTTCCTGGTCTGGGTTGTGAGATAGATATCCCCTTTCTCTCTCATTTGGTCATATTTTATTGAGTATATATATACTTGTATACATGTTATTGGATTTTGTTACTCTCTTACTACGAGTTGAGATGTATATTCCTATCGTGTCTTTTAATGCACCCCTTAGCTTTCAGGGTATCCTATAGGGTATGTATATACTCACCCCTGTATGGGATTTTTGCACATGTGCTATGTCTTATGAAGATTATAGACAGGTTGACGATGATTATAGAGGAGCATAGGGATACCCTGATACAATAGACCATGTATGTTGGTCGGGGCTTGGAGATCTACAACCGGGTTATCTTAGCATTTAATTTTCTACTTTTTTTTGGTTGGGATATATTTCTAGTTAGGTGTGTATTTTTTTATTTTTACTTTTCAGATTATGTTGTCATAATCTTATACTCCCTAGAGGTTTTACATGCATGGTTTATTCTCTAGATATTTCATCTTTTATTATTATTCCTTTAAACTTCTGCATGGATACAATCAAGTGTGTGCATACAAGTACATTAAGAAAAGTCCTCCCATATTAAATATTTATTTTGTCACTTGTCACCAACCCCTATACTATAGAGGCATGCTTGGGGTAGTCGCGGCTCAAGCCCTATTGGTTTGGGTCATGAAATATATTGCTTTTAAATGATCACCTTAATTTTGAAATGCAATGGAATATTGGTTTGGATAGGCGGGAAGTCCAAGTACATATCTACTCTGGTTTAGAATTATTCTCTAGATAATGTCCCTAGGTCAGAGTCAGGTTAACTTTTGGGATGTTTCCTCATGGTTAGGTTGGTAAGGGAAATGACTTGGTGTTTTGGTGGGGTTTATTAATATGTATTTTTTTTTCAGTGCATGGAATTTAATTCATTGATGACCATATCATTTATGTTCTATATTGTTTCTATTTAACACCTTGGATTCCATGATGAAGATATATGTATATTTTCTAAATCATGGTTAATTGAAAAGGTATTCTACTTTCCTTTATATTTTTTTCCTTTAAAACCATTTTAACTACAATTTATGAATATTTTATTATACGAATATAAATTGTGGTTTTATTTGGAAAATTATAGGATTTATAAAAATGGGAATTTTCTTGGAAAGAAATTTGATATATTTTTAAGAAAGTGAATTTAGAAAACGTAATTTTTATATCTTTATTTTGAAAACTATATAAAATAACTTCCCTTTTAAAGTTTTATTCTTTGAGTTAGAAGGTTTTTACATACTAGGTTTCTTAGCTCATGCCTATATATCTTATAGTTTTATCATGTTTCTCAGTGAAATAGATATTTCTATATCTCTGGTTTCGAGTTTTGGTGGAGGTTCATGTGGAATTTCTTCATTGTCACATGGCGATGTTGGTGTGTTTTTTATTTATTTCCTTGTTGTTAGTTTTATTGTCCATTGACCTTGTCTTTTTGACATGTTGTATTTATTTAGTTTATCCTCTTGTTGGATATATCAGATTATGTATTTTTTAGATTTTATTTCCAATGTTTATCTTTTTATGTTTATTATTTTTTGGAGAAATCATTCCCAATTCATTATTACCAATTCCTAGGTGCTTATCGCAATACTGTGGGGATCGAGAATTCTATTCAGGCCTGGGCACAGTTGGATTGGCTGTTCTTTTTGGGGATGAATTATGTTGGTTCATGAAAAATTGGTATCAAAAGAGGTTTTGAATTATTTTTTAAGGATTTTAGGTAGTTTTGAGGTAGGATTATCATTATTCTTTTAGTTATTCATACAGGTGTGCTTGATCACCATCCATATGAGATGACGCTTGAGTTACTAGGGTTTTATAGGATGAGTATCTCTCCAATTTTAGATTGGTTCTATGATGTTTTTGAGACTTTTAGTTTTTATTTGAGTGTTTCTTTATGGTATTGAGAATTCATGAACTATTTTTGTGAAGATCTAAGTTTTTTATTTCATTTTGGAGGGAATCCATAAAGTGTATGATTAATGCATATGGTTTGAAAAACTGTTCATAGACCATATGGATCCCTCTATATTAATTCCAATGAAATTCACATGATTGGCCCAATATCCACCAAATTGTGTGGCCAAACCATGTAAAACCGTTACTTATTTAGATTTTTTTTTAATTTTGAATATTTATGTGTTGAATTTATTTTCCTTGATCTTTATATTGATTTATTTTGATTTTGGGTGTGTCTTATATAAAATTGATTAGTGTTTTGGTTTATTCAATTTTGAACTCTTAAATCAAAATCTTTGGTGGGTTGAAAAAGTGTTTAAAATTTCACGTTTTTTATTTTTTTAATTTATTTCAAAGCTAATGTGACACGAGGTTTCAAATATCTAAAATTTTTGTTAAATTTTTTTATTCATTTTAAATAGGGTTGTTGATTTTATAAAATTGGATTTTTATTACAAAATTTTTTAATTCAAAATGATGCTTAGTTTTAGTAATGTTTCTAAAATATTTTGAATTTAAAATGATAATAGGTTTTTAGAATTTTTTTTAGTGATTTTGGGAAAGGTTATAGTCCTAATTATTTTCAAAATTTTCATGTGATGTTAATAAAGTTTAATTGGGATATTTAAAAGAGTTTAAGTGTGAAATGTTTTAAAATAGGGTTTTAAAATATTTCAATGATATGGATTTTTCTCTTTAAAAGTTTTCAATTAAAGCTTAAAAATTATTTTAAAAAATGGATTTTTTTAAAATTATTTTTGATTAATACTCTTTGGTCAAAGAGGTGAATTTATTTTACTTTTATAAAGAAAAAAATATTTTGGTTTTTTGTTTTAGAATTTATTTAGTGTTGGATTTGAATTTTTTTATATTGTGTTATGAGGTCATTTTTTCATTTATGTTTTATCTTATGGTGTTTTTTATGATGTCAATACTCCTTATTTTTATAGTATAACCCTGATTGGGTTTAATTGTCTCTTTTTTTATCAATATTTTATTAGTATGGTTGTTCCATCAACTCTATCTCAGGGATCAGTTTTCTTCCTCTCTTTTCCCAATATGAGGTTTTTCATTCAAGAGTTCCAAAACCCAAATCCTTCCCATTTATTTAGGAAATAATATTCACAAGAAGAATGGACATGAATGAAGAAGATTGAGTATATTTTCATCAAAATTGAGATTCCTGAATTTCTCAAGGTTAAGCTTACAACCATATGCTATAGGGTCTATGTTGAAAGTGGGGATTATTATTATCTAGACTAAGCTATAGAAATACCTTTCTTGGGAAGATTTTAAGGTGTCGTTCATTCATTAATTCTTATCTAATTCGGTGAAGGTGGTGAAATCTATGGAATTTCATGGTCTCCTACAAGGAGATAAAATAGTGTTGGAGTATGCAAGATTTTTTATGAAGTTTGTTTTTTATCCTTCTCATCTACCCATGTATTATTCCATAATAAATTATTGTTTTTAAGAAGGTCTTCACTAGATCCATAATATGCTACATTTTCTTACAGTCTCAACTCTTATAGAGAAGTGGTGAAAAAGGATTGGTAGGAGTTTCAGAGACATTATAGGTTTCTCATATCTTTATGTGTGGTAGAGGAAGCTCCATAAAGGGTAAAAGGAAGCATGAAAAGTCATATCTAATGATTATTGGTATTAAGATATTTTCTTGTTTCTTCTCACCATATTTCTTTAGAAATATGAAAATAGTTTTCTATTAGTGCAGAAGGGTGGGGTATAAGAAACATTATTATCAGGGGGATCCTAAGACCTATCATGCTTGTGGTTATCTTGGTCATTTTTAAAGGTTATTATAAGGATAATTTCAAAATAAGGGTGGAGAGAAGCCTAAATCTTATAAATACCCTATTGTTCAACTCGTTGATTTTGATTTCAGAGTGAAGACTATATGAGTTTTATTTTATCAATTCATTTTTTATTTTGGTCCGTGTGATATTGGGAGTTGTTTTTTGGTTAACCTAGAATTTCCATGGTGATTTTTTTAGATTTACAGTCTTAATGTTGGATTCAATATTGATTATGAAATAATTTAATTTATACAGATTCTCATATTATCTTTTTCTCATATTTAATTCCCATATTTTGATGAGTTGTGTTAGAGGAGTTTTAATCTAAGACAAGTTCTTATATTATGGGGAGAACACCATTAGTAAGTTTTCCATATTGAATAGATGTATCCACTTGAATCAATGTGGTATTTTCTTTTCAGTTTGGGATATATGAAGAATTAGAATTATCAGTATGCAAAAAACCTTTGAGGTGTTTCATGTGCAGTTTTTTTCTCACATTTTCCTTGATTCATCCCCTATGGGATATTGGTTACATTTTGAATGATCATGACTTACTTATTATTGTATTTATCTTATCTTAATTCAAGGTGGGACTTATATTGGAACTTTAATTTTTAATAATTGTACATAGGTAATATTGGGTAGGTTTTGGGGTAACCAGGATCTAGTTCTAGTTACGATTTGATGTTTTGTTGGTTCACCAAGATATGGTGTTTTGGAAGAATGATCTCTAGTTACCATTACATGACCTAATTATTGAATATATAGTTTATATTGAGGTATGATTTAATGTGAGTAATTTATAATTTTTATCCATTATTATCTTGTGTGATCTTCTTCTGTGTATTTTCTTGAGGTGTTAATCTTTTCGGAACTCTTATTTTAGTTTGATGTATAAGGATTATTTTGTGTAGTGTTTTTGAGGTTTCCTTAGGACTTTGATGGTTGTGTTCATCACCAATTGAGTAGTTTAGGATATTCCATCCTATTTATAAATATATATTTATTGGTGAAAGTTTCTTTATAGAGTTTCTCATTCTCATATGAACCATTTCTTTGGTTTTCTTTGGAAGTATAGTTTCATGGATCTAGATTTTAGAGTTTTTGTCCACTGGTCTCAGTTTCTTTCTTGGTTTAGTTTGGAATATCTTTTAGTTTCCATCTAATAGGGTTTAAAATTTAGATTCACTTTTATGTTTGGGTTTATTAGTGTAGCTTGGTTTTCTTTTTTCCTCTCGAGTTAATATCCCTTTCCTCTTAAGAAACCATTATCATGAAGGCTTATGAGGGAAAAATACTTATATTGGGGAGAATATTCACATCCCTACCTTGAATAAATCTATGATTTTTTTATATTTTTGAGTCTCTATTATTACCCTCTTATTATATATTCCTTTTACAAAAAATTTAGAGTTTTTTAGGTGGCACACAATTAGGGGAAACCTTGCACTATCTTCAAGAAACTGTATAACTTATTTTGGGGTCTTAGAGGTGGGAAAATGGTTGGTTTATAATTAAGAAAAAACTTGTGTTCTTCTCATAAAAACATACAATATGGGGTAAAGTCATTTCACATGGTTAAAATATGATTTTTTAAATAGTGTAGACAAACCATCTGGCTCCTCCAATACCCTAGAAAGGGGCTAACAATTGGCACATGGTTTTCTAAATCATGTGGTCAAGCCATGCAAAAAAAAAATAATTATTTTAAAAAATTATTTTAATGACTCAAAAAACATATTTTTGTCCCCATTATTTATCATATGACCCAGGATATCAAACCAAATCATAATACTTGGAATTTTTAATGATTGTATTCCTTTCATAGAGTGATTCTAATAGATCTTGAGGCATCAAATTAGAGAATTCAATATATGATCCCATTATTCCTCGTTCTTCATTATTTCTCTAGATCTCATCTTATTTCTTTGAAATAAATCTTAGATCAGGGATTTTTTCATCAAATCCAAGGTTTATTTTATAATTTAAAACATATTATATTATATCGATCATCAAAAGAGGTGGAATTCACAAGATTTGGGATAATCATCATGTGAATCTTTGAGATTTTTATATTAAGTTATCTAATTTGAATTTATTTTTTCTAAGGTTTGTTGATTTTAGATTTTATGACTTGGGTTTCATAGTTCAAGGATCTAATTTTCTTTTTTAGTCCCCCCTTTCTCTTGAGCTTGTTGATCCCATTTAGTTGTTGAAAATTACAATTATTTGAGGTTGGTTACCAATCATATCCCTTTAAAATTAAACCTATGATTTCTGGTGCTTTAGCATGGGTTTTCAATATCTCATAATGGTTTCCACTTATATCTAGTAGGCATATAAAATAATGATGTTTTTTACACTTTTGATAAATGTAGGGAAAATAGGTTTTGTTGTATGATTTGATATGAAATCTAATTTAAAATAATATTCCCTTGTTTTTGGAAATTAAAATGCCCAGATAGATCTTGATAAAATTTCTTGAAGGTTTTTGTGATATTGATTTCTAAAATTATGGGAAAAGTGTTTTTTTTAAGATCGAGTGTGTTTGACCCTCTTTGAGAAAAATATTTGGAAATGGGTATTTATTAAAGTGAGATGGTTTATAAATGGTTTTATAAATTTCCTTTAATTGATTTGAAGAATATAGTATTCTGAGTGGAATGTAAAAATTCTTGATTGACATATTAAATGATTTATTTTAAAATGAAAACCCATAGGACATGTCCCTGTATGTTGATTGAAATTATAGAATACTTATGACAAATGTCCCTATCAAGGGAAGTTTAAATTTATTGTTATGATTGATAAAGGGGATGTTCTAATGTGGGTGTTCAAATGTTTGAGTGAGATAAAGAAATGAACAGTTTTTTTCTGATATGATTATGTGAAAAAATATTGCTTTTAAATTATCAACTCCATTTTGAAATATTATGGGATGCCCAAGTTGGATAGGTGGAAGTCAAGGTACACATGTACACTATTTTATAATTATGATTTGGCTAGTGGCCCTAGGTGGGACTTAGGTTAACCATTGGGAATTTCTCCTCAATTATAATGGTAAGGGTAATGACTGTGGTGTTTGGTCAAGGTCGATTAATGTGTAGTTTTTTTTGGTGGTTAAAATTTGATTCATTGATGACCATGTTATCTCTATTATAGACTATTATCCTTTATAAACTTTGATTCCATGATGATGATATATGTATATTTTATAATGTGTGGTTACTTGGTAAGTTTTTGAAAAGTTATTATAATTTCCCTAAATTTTTTTCATTTAGAACTATTTTAACTACAATTTATCAATGTTTTGTTATGATAATATAAAATGTAGTTTTATTTGGAAAAGGCCCAGATCTATGAAAATGAGTGTTTTCAAGTAAATCTATTTGATAGTTGTTTTTAGGAATGAGAAATTTGAAAAAATATTTTTAAATCCTTATTTTTAAACCTATATGAAATAACCTCTTTTAAAGTGGTATGATTTTGGTTGATGGGTGGAAACCTACTAGGATTTTTACATCACACCTATATATCTTATTGGTTTATGTGGTTGTTCAGTGTGGTAGATATTCTTATATATCTGGGTTTGAGTTTTAGTGGAGGTGTGTTTAGAATTGCCTCACCTTCACATGGAGATGTTGGTGGCTTATTTTATCTCTTTCCTTATTGTCAGTTATATTGTCCATCGACCATATTTTTCTAGTTTTTGGAATTATGTAGTTTCTTCAATTGTGGGATATCCCAGATTATGCCTTGTTTGGATCTTATTTCTTCTTTTTTATATATTTTTATGTTTATTTTTATATGGTCGGACTATTCTCAATGCATTATTGATGATTCTTAGGGGCTTGTCGCTCACCTGTGGGGATTGAGAATACCCTTCAAGCATTTGTATGGCTGGCTTGGGTGTTTTGTTCTGGGATGAATCAGGTTGGTTTGTGTCAAAACTCTTCCAAAACCTTGACCATAAACTAAAAAAATCAAATCCAAAACCCACTACATGACCTAATAAGAAACAAATAATAGAAAAGAGATAGAGAAAAGAGGAAAATAATAGAAAAGAAGGCATGAAAGAGCACCCAAGATAAAGAAGATATCATCTATGAAAAGTGAAAGGAATTATATCTTCTATATGAATCAAATAAATTTAAAAACAAGACTTTAGTATTATATAATTTTATAGAGGTAGAATATAATTGAACAAGAGTAGGGATACATCTAAATTTATAATAAAATCTAGATAATGTCACCATAGTGTGGTGAGGGTTTCACTAAGGCATAGTGAGCTCAGTCAAAAGATAATCTGAAAATCCTAAAATTTAAAATAACTTATCACACCCTTAAATCATCTTTTTTTTCACAAAAACATGTAGTTTTGACCTCCTCCATGACATAGAAGCTTCATCCATGAACGTTTCTACCTCAGACCCTGAATTGACCCATGAACCACCATAACATAATGACCACCACACTCATCATTTTCCATCATCCTCCATGATTACACTATGATGAAACAATCTCATGAACATGGAATAATACCCCATATCCTCTAAAATATGTTTTTTGACCTTCCTAATAGATTAGATAGATTCCATAAAGAGACCATTCCCACCAAAATACCTAATCCTATGACATAAACTCAACCATGATAGAATCAATAATTAAAATGACTGTAAACTACCTGACTTCACCAAACCCAATAAAACAACTTAACCAAACTTCCCATAACAAGTAAAAAATATCTACCATAATAAAGTGGGAACCATTATGCCCATTTTGTCTTTAAAAGGGAAAAAACTCAACCTTTTCACCTTTGAATCACCTCTGAGATCCACTCCAACACCACCAACTGATATTAAAGTGGGTTCCCAAAACCCAAATTAAACATTAATTTTTGATGACTATATCATGAAAAATAGTGAGTTATGCATGATATACACTTACCATAATAGTGTTGATATTTCTACATCCACTATTTACATGGTAATTTCCATAGATTATTTATCATATAAAAAGTTTATAGAAGTTACTAGACTATAATGAGAACCTAGAGATTCCATGAAAATAATATTAAACTTATATCATATGGTCCATAAACATCACACTAATTGGACAGAAATTATGTGTGACTATCAGATGTTTGGGTATGATAATAATTAATACCTTTTCTCATGTAGCTCATACTTTTTGATCTTAAATATATGAGATCATGAGAATTGAACCACCAATAGGAACACCACATGTTTTGGGTATCATTGGTTATTCATATTTACGTGTATGTTTATTGGTCCATCGAATTAAGATCACTATCAATGTGTATCATTTTATTGCATACTTTTAATCAAAATGAAAATCATGTAATTTATATCGTGGTAAGGTAGATTGAATTGGGTGCATCATTAGTGGTATGACATTGGTTGAATGGTCAAAATTGAGTTTGTTTCTTATGAAAGGAAGAGATGTATCAGTACCAACTTACTAGGATGGTAATACCTTTATTGAATCCATGGACATGGTATTAGAAGGTAAGTTCATATAGTAGAGTAAAAAAATAATAAATAAAGAAACACACTACTGGAAATTTTAGCTTTACCAATGGTTTAAAACTGTTGGTAAAGGTTGGACAACCGTTGGTATAAAATATGTGAATAGTTGTCCAAACTGTTGGGTCTTGAGTCGTAGGGATAGAAATATCCCAACGGTTCTATGAGAACCATTGGGATATGTCTGAAAAATTTAGTATATACCAATGGTTTCAATAAACCGTTGGTATAAATGTTTGCCAACAGTTTTAAACCGTGGGTAATAGTATGAATTATTTCTATACCAACAGTTTACCAAACTGTTGGTATAGACTTTTACCAATGGTTTTCCACAAACTGTTGGTAAATATCAAGTAAAATTATCTATGCCAAAAGTTTACAAACTGTTAGCATATACTTATACCAACAGTTTTCATAAAACCATTGGTATAAGTTCTAGTTTTACACATATGCCAACAGTTGTAAACCGTTGGCATATCCTTTTTGTACATGCAGCAAGACGACTTGCTGGCCTCCCCTTGTACAGCTGTAGAAATTCCACCAACAGGCCTGGAAAATATATACAAAACAAAATACCTACATAATACATACACACACAACAAGTAACAAAATACACCATTAGAAGTATACCTGCATAATAAAAAAATAATTCTGTATGAATTCATATAAAATTAATACAACACATAATTCATACAGAATTCTGAATACCTCCAATTCTGTATTTAATTATCCTCAACACACATACAAAATTAACACATAATTCATAAGGTAATTACATCAATTATACACATACACCAAGTATACCCATACACCATTAACACATAATTCATAAGTTAATTAAATATATAAATAATTAAATTGAGAATTCAGGGGGTTAGGGGGCTATTTAGGGGTTTGGGGTGGCTGTCCAAGGGGGGTAGGGGGTGTCTAGGGGGTGGGGGTGTCCGGGGGGATGGGGGTGTCCAGGGGGGGTGGGGGCAGTCCATTGGGGTGTCCAGGGGGTGGGGTGGTGTCCAGGGGGTTGGGGGGGGATTTCCATGGTATGAGGGTGTCTAGAAGGTGGGGGTGTCCATGGGGTGGGGTGGTGTCCAGGGGGGGGGTGGGGGAGCAGTCTAGGGGTTGGGGGGGGGGGGCTGTCCAAGGGTGGTGGGGTGGTGTCCACAGGGGTGGGGGTAGCTAGCCATGGGGGTGGGGGTATCCAGGGGGTGGGGAGGGGGGTATCCAGGTGGTGGGGTGGTGTCTAGGAGGGGTGGGGGATATCAGGGGGTTGGGGGGGGGGGGGCTGTCCAGGGTGATGGGGGGGGGGAGGGCTGTCCGTGGGGGTGTCTAGGGGGTGGGGTGGTGTCCAAGGGGGGTAGGGTGGTGTCTAGGGGGTTGGGGAGGGGGGATTTCCAGGGGTGGTGGGTGTCTAGGGGGTTGGGGGGGGGGTGTCCAAGGGTAGGGTGGGGTCCAGGGGGTGGGGTGGGGAGGGGGGGGGGTCCAGGGGGTTGGGGCGGCTGTCCAAGGGGGTGGGGTGGTTTACATGGGAGTGGGGTGGGGGTGGATCTCCATGGGCGTGGGGGTGTCCAGGGGGTGGGGGGTGTCCAAGTGGTGGGGTGGTGTCTAGGAGGGGTGGGAGACTGTCCAAGGAGTGGGGGGAATCCAGGGGGTTGGGGGGGTGTCCAGGGGGGTGGGGTGGGTGGGGGGTGTCTAGGGGGTGGGTTGGTGTCAAGGGGGGGGGGGGTGCGTGGTTTCCACAAGATGTGGGGGGGGGGCTTTCTAGGGGGTGGGGGTGTCCAGGGGTGAGGGGGGGGGGGTGTCCAGGGGTGGGGTGGTGTCCAGGGGGTGGGGGGCAGTACAGGGGTTGGGGGGGGGGGCTGTCCAAGGGGGGTGTATAGTGTCTAGGGAGGTGGGGGTGGCTGTCCATGGGGTGGGGGGTGTCCGTAGGTTATGGTGGTGGTGGTGGGGGGGTGTCCAGATGGTGGGGTGGTGTCTAGGAGGAGTGGGGGCTGTCCAGGGGGTTGGGGGGGGGGGTGTCCAAGGGGTGGGGGTGTCCATGGGGGTGTCTATGGGGGTGGGGTGGTGTCCAGGGGGTGGGGGGGGATTTAATGGTTTTAATGGAATGAATTTCATGGATTTTAAGATTATTCGTAATTTTAAAATGGTTTTGGAGTAGTGTTTATTTCAATAGTATGTGTTTTTTAGGAAAAAATGAATGCTTTTGGTGTGTATGGTAGGAAGGGGGGTTTGGTTTTTAGAAAATGGATTACATTTTTATTGTGGGAAGAAATAATATATTATTTTTGAAATGGAACCTTAAAGGGGATATCTCAGGTAGTCTTTCTTATGATCCAGCTATTGTCTTCCTAGTCTTGGTCTCTACTCAAACTCTTGTGGAAATGGAATAGCCATGTTCTTCTTGGATCATTTATTATGCATGGGAGTTTATAAAATACCATCCACTATTTTTTATTGGCGATCAAGGATCTCAGGAGGAAATGAAGTGGGTATCTATGATTAATGGGATCTTCGAGTTGTTAGAAACCCTACAATCCCTGGGGGTGGGGGGATATCCAAGGGGGTGGGGGAGCTGTCCACGGGGGTGGCAGGGCTGTCTAGGGGGTGGGTGGGGCTGTCCATGGGGGTGGGGGAGCTGTCTAGGGGGGTGGGGGTGGAAAGGGCTGTCCAGGGGGTAGGGGGGTGTCCACGAGGGGTGGGTGGGGATGTCTAGGGAGGTACGAGGTGTCCAGGGGTGGGTGGGCTGTCCACAGGGGGTGGAAGGGTTATCCAGAGGGTAGGGGGTGGATGGGGGGGGGTGGATGGGCAGGCTGTCCATGGGGGGGTAGGGGTGTTCAGAGGGGTGGACTTTCCACGAGGGTGGGGGGATGTCCATGGGGGGAGGGGTGTCCAGGGGGAGGGAGAGCTATCCACGGGGGTGGGAAGGCTGTCCACAGGGGGGGGGGACTATC